>JARHVA010002673.1:0-200000 GCA_037957365.1 Torreya grandis
TTGGAAATGTCTTGAGGTACACACATGAATAGAAGTAGAAGACATTGGTAAATATCCTAAGGCACATACAAGAGACAAATAAGAACTAAGAAATGCAATCTCATCACGTTAATGCTAAGCAATAAAAGAGAGAATGTAATAAACTATAATTACAAATGCATCTAACTAATCAAAGTAAGAAGTGAATGTATGAAATACATGTTAGTACAACACTAGATATATGCTAAGAAATATATAATTTCTATATACTGGTGAGTGTTGATAGTGTAATATAGTAAATAATGTACATCAACATGATAAATAGAGTGTGTGGTGTAGGAATGACATAACCTAGATGGTGTAGTCATGTAGAGGATACCCCCAGTGGGTATGTATATCGATGTGTGTCTTGAATGTAGAAGTAAGATGCCCTCTCAATGGGTAGAGTGAAGTAATCAAAGAATTGGATATCATTGCACACACTGAAATACAATCAAGTGAAGCATGGTAAAGTTGATAAATCGACAAATAATAAGCATAGAGTAGTAAATGTAAGTATAGAATATTTGAATGTTTTTAGATTTTTGAAATATTTGAATGTTTTTGTTATTTTGAACTATGTACAAGTAATTGAAAATAATATATGTACAAGTAAGCTAAGAAGGAATGATACTAACTGATGAGTCTCATGGGAGACTCCTTGTCATGGTGTCTTGTATTGAACAAAGGAATCATGTGTGATTGTGAAGAATGAGGGAGTGGTTGTGAATATGACTCTAAATATTTAGATTCATTATATGTATATTGAAAATCATAATAACCTATATTATTTCACTCATCATTATCATCTTGATTTTAAACCAATAGAATGTTGGTATTGATTTTTATTGTATCTAAATATTTTCCTTTGATAAATTATGTTTTTGAATTACTTATCTTAGGATGTTCAATAAATCCTAAGCCTTGGTGGCAAACATTATCAACTGATAGAATAATAGTGATGCCTTGAGCCTGCTTGCCCAACCCTTAACCTTGATAATCAAACTGTTGTAGATATTTTTGACCAAACCCATACTTATTTGAAATTTGAGCCTCATTTTGGAGAGGTAGATTTTCATCTTTTTCATGATTTACTTTTGATTTTGGTACTATTTGTTTCTTTGATTTTGCTTTTTGATCCTTTTATTGTTTTGAATTATACTTTGGGAACCACTTTTGTACTAGTTTTGAATTTGACCCTTTGTGAGAGTGTTCTTGTGTCCCTATGGAATGATTGATTGATTTAATTTGTATAGGGTCCTCATTATCAATTATATATTGTGTATGTTTATTCAATACCAAACATGAATTTATGTGATGCCCATGCATTCTATGATATGCACAATAATATCTAGATCTTCTTACTAGATGTAGATGAGGTAGTTTGATCAACTTAGATTTAATCATTTCCATTAATACCTCATTTGAACCCTTTATTTACCTTTGAATGCTTTTTGAATCACTATTTTTAGAGTTACTTTTTTGTGATTTCTTGTTTTGATATGTAACATTGCTTACAACCAATTGACTAGGTGAAAGTGCATATACATGATTGGCACTAGGGTGCCTTTGAGGCTTTTATATTATAATATAATTTTATAATGTTGTGATAATTTCATGTAATAGATGATTCTAAATTTGTAAATCTGAAATTAACTTACTCATACTAGTGATTTTATCCCTCAGAGTCTCAAAAATGGAAACCTTAGTTGCTTTTGATTGAACATGTAAGCACATATGTTGAAGAGGATTTGAAAAATTTATAGGCTACATATATGAATTAAGAATAATAGTATAGGTTGCCTCACTTTTTAGAGGGGTGATAGTATGAACTTGGCCAGAGGGAAATTAGTTATCACCCTCTTGGGGTAGAGGATGAGAAGGAAAATATTTCCTATTTATAAGATATGACATTGAAACTTGATAAGTGGTTGTTAGCTTATGCAATGGATACTCTAGGTAGAAACCATGTATGTCAGATAAAAATCATGTAATTAGAGTTATAAGTTATATAAAAATGTGTTTATAAATAATATTCCACATGACAGATATAAATCAAGGGATAGAGAACATAGAATTGTGCAAGAATGCATAAGAAACTTTGTCATGTGCTATGGCATTTATAATGTGTTTAACATGATAAACTTGAAAATTTATCCATGTGAGAGAGAAATCAAGAGATAGAGAGAATAAATTTGTTCAAGAATGTATAATAAACTTTGGCATGTGCTATGACATTTTTAATGTGTTTAGCATGATAAACTTGCAATTTTTTCCATATGAGAGATAGGAAGCAAGAGATGAAACCTTGTATTAAAGACAAGTAAACCTTGCTTTGAAGGAGAGGTATCTTAACATTTTTAACAATAATTCTCTTAATATAATCCCATATTATGAAAACTAAAAATGAAATGCAAAGAATGAAGCTTTGTATTAACATATGGTCGACTTCATCATTCATGTACATGATAGGACCAAGTATGGTATTCTTATTATTTGCTATAAATGCAAGAAATATTTGAAAATAAGTAAGATCCATTTTTGAAAATATAGTTTTTTATAATTTAAGGTAATATTTCACAAGAAATAGGACCTAGTGTATCCAGCTAGGGTTTGAAAGATTATAATTTTAATAAATTACTATGAAAATTTGAAATTGAAAGTGGAATTTTGAGTTAGATATGCAAGTAAAAATTCAAAAATTTATTGGAAAATTAGTGATTTAATAGGACCTAGTAGATGCAACTAGGGTTTGACAAATTACTATGAAATTTTGAATTTTGAATGGATTTTTTAATTTTAATATGTGATTAAAAATTCAAAAAATGATTGGAACTTAGTGTGGGAAACTAGGGTTTGAAAGAAAAATTTCTTAAAATTACTATGAAATTTTAAAATTTAATGATAACTTATAATTTTATTATGTAGGTAAAAAATCAAAAAAATAGATGAAAAATTAGTACAAAATTTGCCCTAGGGTTTCTAGGGTTTTTATATGCAAACAAAGTAAGTTGGGTTCACCAAATGATTTAACAGTTTTGGGAATATTGGGGTTTTATTCGTAATTTAGCTAAAGGGTTTAGATTGATAAATTAGTAAATAATATGTGGTAAATAAGCTACTAATTTTTGAAATTTAGTTTTAATTGGAGATTTTCTAAAAATAGTAATAAGAGGGAGAAAATAATACTTAGCTTAAACTATATGCTCATTTGACTGAGACAGAGTTTGATATTGACTTTGCAAGCCTAGGACACTATCACAAATAGGATTCTAAATTTTTTTATTTGATTGGATAGGATTTTTGAAGGTGGATAAGAGTGGAACCAACACTTTATTCCTTATTTGGTACTATTATCTTGAGGATCTAAGCTTTATAGATTTTACTTGGTAGATATGTGTGAGCTTGTTTATGAATTTACGAAGCCTTGCTATCAATAATAATCCATGTAGAGATGATTTTATTCATTTATATGCCTTCAATATACCTGAAAAAAATTTAGCAAATAGGGAAAAGGGGTTAGAGTTTGTAAGATGCACTAGACATGCTTCATACCCTGTGTGTGGGCACACTACGTACATAACAATCTCTAAAGAGGGATCAAGCCATATGTAGTTCTCCCTTTGAAATTGATTGGTGTAATTTTGATATGAGAATGCAAGAAATATTAGATTGGATGTGATTAAGGATGGCTAGGGATTGATGTAAATATTTATATGTGATTAAGACTATACTGGATGGCTATATGTAGAGAATAGGGAAGATTGCCCAAGTGGTTTCACTTGTATTCTTGCTTGCTTGATAATATTTTCCAACCCATTACAAATGATCTTTGAATGGAATTTTATAGGGATATATTAGTCATGGATTGAATTTGCTCATGTTAGACTGACAAGAAGAAGGATGGGTAACTAGAATAAATTGACTGTTGGGGGTAGAAATGAGCTTGGACAATAGTGCTGAAAATGAATAAGAGTGACATTGGCATTATTGTCCTAGTGTGATGTTATTGTTCTAAGTAGACAGGACTTGGGGGGATGGATTGGTCATGAAAATAGGGTCCTAGCTCAGCTAGGATCAAGTTTGGAAGGCTAAAGATGATTTTGAATCAATGAAAATAAGCCTATGAGGGTCATGAGAGCAAGCAAGAGGGACCTATTGGTTGGTGGTCATTAGCCATGCTCAAGTTACCAATTTTTGCATTTTATATGACTACATCTATCATTCTAAGCATTTTAGTATATTTTATCTCGAGTTTGATTATATGATGCTAATCTATTTTCTCATTAAAATTTTACACTTATATCAATATTTTGGGAGATAATATTTTTCATTAAATATAAATGTCATCACTATTCTCAAACTTAGAAATACATACTCGATTGGTATTACCACTTCTAAACCATATATTAATTTAAAAGGGTAGTACTTATTTAATCTTTTATAGGTAGTAAAATAATCCCATAGTAATACTAGTATTTTAGTGTCCCAATATCCAATATATGTATTGCATACCTTTGTTAATACCTTTTTTAATGCCTCATTAATTCCATTTTCTTGATGGCAGTAAGAAGTAATCCCATTTTGATGGATCAAAAAGTTTTTAAGTACTTCTATAATTTTATTATTCATAAAATTCTTTCCTTATTAGGGTGTCATTCACTTTCAAAATATGTATTTTCAACTATTTTAGTTGTGTTTATCTAGCCCAAAATACCTTGTTAAATATATCCCAATCTATGTGCTATGCTAGATGAATAATCCATCCCTTTTTATAAGACATATAGAGGGGTTTATGTTTCTAGGAAACAATTTTACCTAGATGCACTCCTAAGATTTTAAAAATATATATTTTGTCGTATCCTAATTTCTTATAAGGTAGCTAGTTTTATCAATAATTTTTGTACCCAAGTGAAAAACTTAATTTTATTCCAAACTATCTCAAAATGTCTATTGTAATTCACTAAATTTATTGTACATGGTGATGGGAAACTTGATTTACAACACTTATTTATAATTTTACTTATTTTAATATTTGTCAACCACTATATGTGGTTGAATTATAACTTGATTATCACTTGAAGAAATTAATATGATGGTTGTAATACATGATGATTGTATTTCTTAAAAAATTAAAGTGTTTTCAATAGTTGTCCATGTATAAATTATGTTTTTATTATTTTTTATCACTTATACATTTTTATTAAACCTATTCAACAAATGAAAATGATGATTTTTATCATTAAGGAATACAATAACACAATAATAATTTTAAAAACTTTCATATTGTGAGTTATACATTGGCATAAAAATTCTTCATTTTATTTCATATAAGTGATGTAAATTCATTTAAAATTTGAACTTTGTTTAGTTATAACCTTGGGTATTGGCCACTTTTAAAAAAATGTTTCTATCCTAAGATAAAATCATAAGTTTAATAATTATATATTAAACCTTGGTATCATTGGTATAAAATCATAGATACCTTAAGTGATCTAAACCTATCCCAAGGTTTCAATTTCTTTTGGATAGTATATAAACATTACTCCACATAGTTATAATCCACATTCAACTTGACATATGTTTTTTTATTGACTTAATTCAAAGGAGATAATTCAAGAAATATTGGTTTGGTTTGCTTAGGGTTTCAAATATATTTTATTTCATACCCATATTTAGGTTGTTGATAATCAAGACATGATGAAATAAATATGGCGATCAATATGAAAACTTAATAATTTTATTTAATGATTTTTTTAGTTTTTGAATGCACTTTTTATAGCCAAACCTTTCAAAATTTATTTTTCCTCACCATATCCAACAAAGCATAGAATGTGCTCAAATTTAATGGACCTTACTTGGTCAATAAATAATGAAATAAATGTACCTTGGGAGTTTAATGGTATAGAAAATTTCTTGTCTCATTTTTTTCATTTACATTTGCATTTTCAATCCCACTATAAAAGCATTATGATTTAACTTTAAAGGAAGTTATGGAATGTAAAACCCTAGGTTATTAAAGTGTTGGAATAATAAATCAAGGATTAAATTTATCAATATCAAAAACCACTAGTTTGTATAATAATTGAATTATTTTCTTAACCTATAAATAAAAATAAATCACAAAAGAGATACTTAGCTAGAAAACTAATTAAGACAGACAAGTGAAGGGATAAAAATTGGTGTAGGGATAGTGTAAGGTGTCACCAAAAATAAATAGGAATAAAAAACCCTCTTAGATAATAGTGTGATCCTTTAGTCAATAACACACTATGTTAATGTCCCTTGTGTTGCATTGATGTCCTTGTGTAGTAGAGATAGTGAATTCCTAGATGGACCTTCACCTAGTTCTGAGAAGCCTATGCCTATGTGATTGAATGGTGGATCATTGTTTATTCCCTATTTTGATTGATTTCAATGTGAAACCCTAAACCTCCATGTTTGTTAGGGTATTTAAGGAAAACATATAAAAAAGAGAGGCATTAGTAGGGTAGGCTAGATGTGACCTCAACACATCATGTGTTGAGTGTTGCATACATACCAATATCTAGAAAGGGGATCAAGCCCGATGTAGTTCTCCCAGTTGAAGTACTAGTGTAAATGCAAGTGAATTTTAGTATGAGTGTCTGTTTGAATGATTTAAGTGTGAATTGAGACTTTAAATATTATTAATATGAGATTTGGGCTACTGTCTATGGGTGTATGCATAAATAGGGATCAATGGCCTTGATTTCATAATTATTTTTGAGTTTGTTTGTGAGTATTTATATCTAAATTCCATCTAATGAATGAAATTGGTATATATATATATATATATATATATTATTCTAATGTTTTTCAAGACTAGAAATGGGTTAAGGGTAACCCTAATGTGATGTGAGAAATAGATAGATATCCATTGGGATTGAAAAGAGCTAGGGGACATTAGTGTTGCCCCTTTTCCAATAGAGTAGTGAGTTATTTTACAAAGGGATATTCTAATGTCAAAGTGGTAAGAATGGCAAAAAAAGGGACTAGGGTGCATAAGTGAAGGATCAATACTTATTTTGGTATATTTGGGAATGGGTTAGACTTGCACAAAAGCTAGAAAGTGATCAAGAGAGGCCCTAAGATAGGTCTAGGGATAAACTAAGGATAAGGTGGTCTCAAATTACACTAATTACACTAAAATGAAATTTTAGATGACTACATTTCCCCCCATTTATTCTCAAAATTCAGTAAAGTTAAATGTCTATGATAAAGGAAAAAGAGACATACCTAGGCTTACCTATGAGGCAAATCCTATGAATTTGGGTCTAAGTCTACGAAGTGTTCTCCATTATGTGTCCTATGAATGAAAAATGGTTGAATAATTCCTTAATTAGGAAATTAAAAAAAATTGAGTAAATAGATGAGAAAATGAGGAAATGAATGAATACACCTCATTGGGTACATGAAACAATGCCAAAACCTAGTGACATCATCTATGTGTGTAGATGGTGATCAAATAGTGAATAGATTGAATTAGAATGATGGATTGACCATTCACCATGTGTGGGTATATCAAAAAATCAAGTAGTTTATGACTCCATCATTACCCACCTATGTGTAATAGATGCATCTAAAACTATGATTGCATAATGTAACTAAAATTATGCAATGTAATTGAAACTATGTAAGATGGATTTGGGGCCACTCAAAAACTATGAAATGTAAAATAAATTAGGGGACACTCAGAAAATCTAAAATTTAATATGAATCAAGGGACACTTAGGAATTATAGATACTAAAAATGGAATGAGGAATAAATTTGGTGTAAACACTACAAAAATGGTGCAAATGGTGTTTGGAGTAACAACATGAAGAATGACATGGAGATACCATTCCATCTGAGACTATGAATGACAAACTAAACATATGGGAACAATGTTCCATGTACATGCCCCCAAATTATACACACACACACACACACACACACACACACACACACACACACACACACACACACACACACACACACACATATACATATATATACATATACATATATATACATATACATATATATACATATATATATACACATACATACATACATATATATATACACACACACACACACACACACACACACACATATATACATACATACATATATATATATATATATATATATGTATGTATATGTATATATGTGTGTGTGTGTGTGTGTGTGTGTGTGTGTGTATATGTATGTATGTATATCTATATATATATATATATATATATGTATATTACATACATATATATATGTATATATATGTATATGTGTATATATATATATATATATATGTATATATAGAATACATATATGTATATATATATACATATATATATACATAGATACACACACACACATATATATGTATATATAGAATACATATATGTATACACACACACACACACACACACACACACACACACACACACACACACACACACACACACACACACACACACATATGGATTCTAGAATGAGTCATAATAATCTATGTTTGAGTATCTAAAATTGAAATACGAGTGATCATGCCATGCATGATGCCCCCAATCTGAGCAAACCTATGTAATATGTGTAAAAATTGAGTATGTATTGAACTTATCTGATAATTTATTACTAAAACTATGCAAATATAAACTATAACTATTTTAACTTTTTGAAAATTTTAGAATTTTCTATTTTTGGGGCTACTAAATAGTAGTGTAGTCCCCTAGTCAATAGTGCATTGTGCTAGTGTCCTTTAGGCCACATTACAGACTGAATGTGATGTTTTTTGAAAAACTAAGACTAATCTGGTTGTGACTATTTTTCACTTTATTTTCATAATTCTAGACACTGTAATCTATGTCTACATGCTAAGAACTATGTTCTAAGTGCACTAGAATGGCCTAATCTATATATAAAGTCCTATGAATTCCTATATTTTAAGGGGAGTTATGCCAAAGTTTAGAATGAACTCATAACTAGTAGGATCTCTCCTAGAAACCATTACCACAACATTTGAGACATTTTAGAGAATAAGCAATTATGAATTTTCACAATAGTCTCTGAATTATATTCACATGTCCGTATGGGTATACAAAATTAACCAAGTCAAAAGTACATGGGAGTGTCTATTAAATAGGCAAGGTAGGTTATTTCATGAAATAAAATATTGTTTCATGAATAACCATAAAATTGGAGTGTTTATTTATTATTGTGCACTTAATAAATACATGCAAAAAATACAATAGCATCTCCAACAATAAAATGACTCCCAAATCAAACTTACACACTTTAGTCTAACAAGTTATTGAACCTTTATAATAACTATCCTCAAAATAAAATCTATGAATCATGTATGTTATACTAAAAACATGTGATATCTATTTGATAAACCAAAAAAATATGTATACATGACATGAGAATGTAAAATAATCTGAGCATACATTGGTAATATACGATGTATGCTAGATCTAGCATCGATAAGGTTGTCAAGATAGATAAAAAAATTTAAGCATGTATATATATATATATATATATATATATATATATATATATATATATATATATAATCTAAGTAACTACTTAGGGGGATGGGGAATGATGTCCATCAAATCACCGAAGGAGGAAGAGGGGATTCATGAGGTCCCTCATAGCATCATAAATGGATTTGAATGTAACAAATAAGAGACAAGTGTCATGGCCATGATGCATACATGAAATCATACGTACAAACACATGAGGCATGAAAATTAAGCCAAGGTGCCATAATAAAAGGGATATGGGCACATGTCACTAAGTTTTAGAAAGCAATACATATAGGGACATGTTCAAATGTCCACATATGCAAAGAGTAAGGTTGGCTTAGCGCCACATGGAAGGACATTTTCAAATATTTGCATAAAAAATCAAGAGGCACATATAAGGACATGGGCACATGTCCAAATCATACACAAAATGAAAGGAATTAGCTTATATCCATATAATAATGGCATATTCAAATGCCCTTGAATAGATGTAGAAACCTAGAGACATAATCAAATCTAAACTAGGAAAGTTAAAAAATAAAGTATTCATGAAGATTTGGTACAAATCCATATAATAAAAAATATGTACATAGGTTGAGTCTATAGTAGTGGTAGTCAAAAAATTTAGTGTAGTATATAAGGATAAAACCTAGAAAATTGGAAGCTGTGTAGTATAATGCCCTTAATGGGAGAATGTGTCAATGTTGAATATATGTATTTGTGTATGTGCCCCTAGTGGGTAAATAGTAATAAATATGGATCTATGTGGATGGTATGAGTCCTATAATGATTTGTGAACACTTGAAGAGAATAAGTGAACCATGTATGCATGATAAAAAATAACTATAATAACATAGATAACATACGTAGTACCTTGAAAATATAAGGAATGTAATCATGGAAATGCATACAACTTGAAATTAATATTTTTTGAGTAATATTGGAATGTTTTTGTATTTTATAAGTATAAACTATGTACAATAAATATGAAAATAAAATTATGTACAAGTAAAGAGGAACATACTAACTGCTGAGTCTTGCAATAGACTCACTATCAAGGTGTCATGTGTCAAATAAAGGAAGAGTGACCACACATGTTATGTGGGGTGGTATCTAAGATATTTGAATCAAATTTAATGATTAATTTATAGATAAAACTTCCTATGGAGTGGGGCTATGAATCTATGGAGTTTAATGAATAGGCCTATAAACTTTGGGGTCCTTAGGGACCCATCTAGTATAGTAAGTTGTGGCTAGAATGGGTTCTATATGATGTAACACTAATATGGATGATAATGGGGTAAGAGAGGATATATATAATCCATAACATGTCTCTAATATATGGGTATTTATAATAAAGGTTTCCATTGGAAAGTATGTATAATATTAATGTTATAGAAGTAGACCTCACATGCACTAGTGGCTCAACTAGTATTAGAGGTGTGCTAATGGAATATATGTGTGGAGTTGTGACTAGTGGTTATTATGTAATTATTTGTGGAATAGGTAAATGATCTCATGTGGAAGGACCTTGATTTTAACCACCTGATTAGCATATATATTTAATACATATGTGTACAGTGGATGAAATGGCTCAAAGCTGATATATCCAAGGATTACCCAATAACAAGACATATTCAACTAGTCATATTTGATAATATATTTTTCTATCACAAGACATATTAAACTATTGGATCATTAAACTTTTACTTAAGTTGTGAAATTTGAACATATGAAACCTTGTCACTGATGTTGAATGAAAAGTGTGCTAAGAACATATTTGCTAGTGGATTAAATGATGTGATGGATTGATTAAGATATCATATAATAATTGTAATGCATAGTATTTTAAACTACAAGGGAAAAATTTAGTTAGTAACCAATCATTTTACATGTATTCCAAACATGTTGCATGAAAAGTGCATAGATAATGCTCTAGGTCACCCTTACCATCATATAGAGTAAATTTGGGTGCCATAAATATGAAGGGAAAAAGAGATGCTTCTATATTTTATGCCAAAGGTGTATGTAGGAGAATATGAGAGTCTAAGGCATGATATGGTCTAGTATCACCCTAATAAATATGTAACGCCTTGGACTACATATAATGTATCTCTTGCCTAAGTGATTGAACATCTTAAATGGAGGGATGTGTACTAGTCACAAGAGGTGTTGCCACTAGTGAGAGTTGGATATCTTTAACATGTTTCAAAATATGAGTTACCCTAATATTAGGTGTAGTAATATTAGCATTTTTGGGGTTAGAAGGTTGACCAAGTGATGTGCTCTTTATTTACAATATAACTTGAAAAATCTATGCATGATCATGGGGTTGTTCTCAAAGTCTATCTCTAAAAATTGGTAATACCTCATATCTATTAAATATTAGATTGTCATCATTGAGGGAGGAGTGTGTCCTACGTGTATGCAATTGGAAATGTAACATATCTATAAATCAAGCCTAACTCAGAGAAGATAAATCCTACTTACACTTTCAATTGTTGATACATTAGATATTTGGGGTCATGACCAAGATGGATCTACTTGAACTAGCCAAGGGATATCTTACCATTATAATATCACTAGGGAGGGTTCCAAAGCCTCTAATCAAGAAAAAATTTGCAATAACCCTAACTAGGTCCCATGTTTTCATATTCACTAAACTAATAACAAATAAATCAAAATCTAATTTAGTTATCACTAAAGTGGGGGTAATAAACATGACAAGTAAACATGCATAGAAGACATATAATCACATCAATGTATACACAATTATAATACATGACAGATATGTACAAATGCATATCTATCTACTCTTTCAAAGGAGAAACAAAGTTAGGAATACTTACCTTTGAAGACAAACCCATCAAGCCTCAATCTCTCCTTTGGTCAAGGTGATTTATAAGAGGTTGTTATGGTGTATAAGGATGATAAGGATAAATTAGATCTAGGATACACAACCTATCAATACATCCAAAAGACTTATCCACAAGATAAGATCTATATCTCCAAAGAAAGTATGGAACCCTAAGCTATTCTCCTCAAGTAAAATGGTGAATAAACAAATTCACAATATATATCTATTCTTTTTATTCTCTTCTCTTAGAAATGATGAAATGAATGTGTTTATATAAGTGGATCTAGCCATAATCCTTTCTAAACGTTTAGGCTAATAATATCAACCCAATCGACCTTGTATTGTTATTGACCAAAAAAATTAGGTCTTGGTTTAGGTTGGCTAGGGGTTGACCTAGACCCTAAATATTTTTTATCGATTAGAGTACAAAGCCAATGGGGATAATAGTGTAATTTAAACCATCAAAGAGGATTTTAGGCTAGGGAAGGGCTCATGAAGCTGGAAAATGAATAGAGGAGGGTGAAAAAGAGGAGGCAAATATTAGGGGAATGTTTTTAAGAGATGTATGTGTAGATAAAAAGTGGTAATAAGTAACAACAATATTATAAAATAATAATGGTATGCCCACCTCTTTCCTGGTGCACCCCTTAAGGTATGCACTTAGAGAGATTGAGACTTGATAGGTTCTTGTAAGATATAAAGTGTATACATATAATATTTTCAAAAATTTACCACTTACTAACACTTTGTATCTTGCAAGAACTTGTCAAGTCTCAATCTCTATGAGTGCATGCCTTAAAGGGTGCACTGGGAAAGAGGTGGGAAAACCATTAGTACTTCATATGATTGTTGTCTCTTTTTCCACTTGTTATCTACACACTTGTCTCCTAAAAACCTTATCCCTATTACCTTTTGAGTCGCCTTATTCAAATTTTCATGAATTTTTCCATAAAAGAAGTTCACCTGCTTCTCACCTTTTATGTGTAAATTCTTAAAAGAATCAAACCTTTGAACTTGAACCTTTCTCAGAGTTTAAGAGTTAAATAGTTCAAGAGTTCAAGAATTAAAGAGTTCAAGAGTTCAATGGTTTAATGTTTCAATATATCTCAAAGTGAATTGTTTGTCCCTTTGTGTATTTTGATTATCACATTGAACATTTCAGTTGAACTTGTACCCTTTTCCAGAGTTCAAAAGTTCAAAAGTTCAATACTCAATGTTTTGTAAATAGCTATGTTCACTTAGTTCCTTTGTAAAAATTAATGTATTGTTCAACCTATCATGTGAACCTAAAGTTGAACCTATTGTTTGAACCTATCACTTGAACCTAATGTTTGAACCTATATAGCAGAGTTCAAAAGTTCAACAGTTCAATGTTTCAAAGTTCAAAGTTTCTAGAAAGATCATATGACTATCGGTCATTTTGTGTACTTCATCTTGTATCATTGAACCTTGAAGTTGAACCACTTTTTCAAAAGTTCAATGGTTCAAATGACTATACTCTCATCCTACCCTGAGGCTTTCTCCAAGTTAAAATTAGCGGGAGATTCAGAGGAATATATATATGAAGCTCATTATAAAGTAATTTTTTTTGAATTTTCATGAGGCTGTAGATAATCATTACTCATCAAAATTGTGAATAAAAAAATGCTTGCCATAAATGCATATGTCAGAGTGTGTGTCTTATCAAGCATGTTTAGCACGTATTATTTCAGTTAAATTATTTGATCTGGTTGAATATCTATATCAAGAGAGAATAATTCAAATTTAGCAAATAAAGATATTGGGTGATACGAAGGAGAATAACATAGGTTGTATAATATATTTGATTGATAGTAATTTTAGACAAATTTAAAGGTGAGTTTTACTCTTACTACAAATTGTTCCCTTTATTTGGTTGTAAAGAAGGATCCTTTTGAATTCAAAACCTTATTTAAGGAGTTAAAAACATTTTCTTTTCATTATATCCTCCAACCTATAGCCATAAAATCTACATGTCTTGATTATGAACATGGTCCTGGTCTCATATGTTCTTCTCATGAAACTGGAGACACTTCTCTGGTCCAATATGACTTGGAAGATTTCAAGGAAAGAGCTAAAAATCCTATGTAAAATCTTATGATACAAAAGATAGTAGATAGAAGTTTGGTTAAAGCTATGGCATTTCCTATGGCTATATAATGCATGGAATTAGTTCTTAAATTCATGAATAGATATGAACCTTAGAATAGGTGCATCAGGACTATAGATGGTAATATTTTATTACATATCAATAGACAAACCCTAATGTTTGTAATGAAAATTACTCCCAAAGAAACATACTTTGACTTCAGTATTTCTTCTTCATATGGTTATTTTTCATTAAAGAAAGTAGTTTACAAGAACGTGATTGCAAGAAATTGGCTTTTGAAATTTCAAAAAGGGGGTTCAAGATTGCCTAGACCATTAACAAGAAATCATATGATTCCAAAAATACAAGATATCATAGTGTTAATACATAGACTAAAGGGTAATGCTCATGCATATTATTGGTAAGACTAGATGTATTTCTTCATATAGGTGATCCTCCAAGGAGAGAAATTTTTGGATTGGGCAGAAATTGTAACTGAATGTTTGTATCTTGGTTTGAGTAGTTGTTTGGGAAATAAAGAGTTTTATATGTCTTCATATATTTTATATTGCTTGGCATCTATAAAAAAATGGGTGGGATTACCACATGCACCTTTGGCTGAAGACAATAAAATTTATGGCTATTACCCACAGTTGCAAATGTATAATTGCTATGAGAATTACAGGAGAGTCAATGATGTTTTTATTGGGAAAATGACCTTTGAATTATCGAACAATAATAATAAAAGGTTGTCTAAATAAATTATGTAGCTGATCAATATTTATGGTAGTTTCTTCATTTAGTTTTTTGGTTCACTTACATCAGAGTTGGGGGTTTTTATGGTGAACATTTGAGGTTACCTAGGTATGTTCTTGACCGATTTGTGTTGATAGAAGTCTGCAAGAAATTAGCACATGTAGATAAGAAATTCCCAACAAAAAATAAATTTGGTATACCTTTTCCTATTAAACTTGGACATTATTCATGCAAGACAACATCTGATGCTTTGAATTTAGATTTGGATTTTAATAAATTCAACTTTTAGTCCTTCACAGTGAGATCTTAATTTGACAGCAAAGGTTTTGTTAGAGATAATTTGGATTTTAGATAAGGGTTTTCACATATTCCCTAATTGAAAGATTATTAGGGGGATTGTTCAGATGAATTTGAAGTTAGAAGGAGACTATGGTCCAATTTCTCCTTAGGACAAATTATTACCCTCAATTTAAATATGGATATTTATAAATCTTTTGATAATGATGAACAAGTGACTGATCCACAATTTGAGCAAATAAAACAATCACCTATTCCAAAAATTGACTATGATAAAAATGAAGACATAATTTAAGTTAAGACCCTTCCAGTGATGAGGAGAAGTAAAAAATGGCTGAGAGAGCAAAAACTAGGAGGAGCTCAAAACATAGTCTCCCAATAATGTACATCAATAATTAAATCTCCATTCCCAATAAACTCATCTAACCAACCTATTGCTTGTGATGCAGGTACTTCCAAGTCAAAAATTAGAAGGGATCCTATCATCAAAGAATTTGAGAAGGCCCTTGTAACTACCCTGCCTCTTCGTGCCACTAGGTCAAGGACTCAAAGCAAGAAGAAGAATCAGATTTTTGAAAATGTGATTATGGATTTGAATTCTGAAGAGGATTCAAAAGAAGCTAAAGGTGATAAATAATCTGATTCACCAATTCTGGAAGAGGTTAATATAGATCAATAGACAATGATTCCTTCTGATTCTATTAAACTGATGATTGTTTTAACTATGCCTTCTGATTAATCGAATCCTGATAAAGAAGCCTCAGCCTCAACACCTAAATAACTAGAAAGTTTAATCAGTCATAAAAGGAAAGTGGTTCTATTTTATTTACCCTTGGAAGATATTTTGATCAAGTGTTTAGGGAAAGCTCCTAAATCCAAAAAGTCAAAACAAACATATAGGGTAGATGTTGACCCAAACATAGGGAACTAGAAAGTAGAAATTACCTGGCCAAAAACCAACAAAGAAGTTCAAGACCCTACTATTTAGGATTTTATAGTTGAAAAGGTAGACCTTGACACTGTATCACATTCTCTGGATGTGCATCATCTATAATCATCCACTAAAAGGATAGTTAGTAGAACTTGGAAGGATGAAAAGGACAAAAGGGAGTTAAAATAGACTGTGTGGTCAATGGCAGAGTACATTGATGCCATTCATAGTCTAGATCCATAACCAATTACCTAAATACCCCTATATATTGACCTAGAATCTCCTATCAATCAAAGTATGCTGGACCAGATACATAGAGGCAAAATTATTACCAGAGTATTTGATAGTTAGTTGGATGGAATCATCCTAAAAGGTACATAATACATTCATAAATTGAAGAATGTATATGATCTAACCATGATTACTGTTGAATATTTGAAGACACAAAATTCCTTGTGGATAAAATATGAAGGAAAATGGATGAGCATGATAAACTAAATTTATGAAGTGAAAAGTATGGTACAACAAAGTTTTTGTCAAAAAAGAACTTGACTAGTCTAGATGAAGACATATTATATGTAAGTAAGAAGAATGTTGAATGAAAAATTTAGTATCCTAATAAGGACAAATGGAAATCACAAAAATGTTCAAGGAAATAATTGAATTCATTCAGTCATTGCAACATGATCTACAAAATATTAATGTCAAATACATAAAAGATGATGGAAAGCCAAGAAAAGATATTAATATTGTGATTCAATCCTTTAGGGAAAACATCAACGTCATTAAAGAAAGTGACAAATTGTCAACTATAGATTTTTTTTAGATTTTAAAGGTAGATTCACTTCTTTGCCACTGCATTGACACTCTCTCAGAACACACAAAAAATATGGGGAAAATTTGAAGGGAAGAAAACATCTAGAAAGCAAAGATAAAACATATTAGCATTCACAATCTTTCAAAAATTGAGGAGTTTGTTACAACATTTCAAGAAGGGAAAGCTCAACATGTCTACCCAACTAAATAAGACAAATTTGGAGATCCCAGTCTGTCACTTCAGCAATAATTTTACTTACATATTTTTATTTTATAGTTATTCAATTTCTTTTCTATTAAAAACTTGATCTTTATGGAATTTGTAAAAACTAAATCCCATTTGGGTCAAATTTATTTTAACTCTAGTTTAGTTTGACCAATAAATTATTTATGAAAACTATATATATTTTAAAATGTAATGCAAGGAGATAGGGGTAGAAATTTGGAGAACTAGATCACTATTGTTAATAATATATGTGATGTTTGTCTAAAACATTTTTTTATCTATGAATGAAAATGAGAATTGATTGTTGCATAATTAGATGTATGTGTTTGAGTATTTGGAATTAGCTTTTCTATGTGAAATATTATTCCATATGGTAATTATTCTTCCATTGGACAATTCATTATATGTGTTTCATCCTTTATTGGTTCAACAATATATATGCTTATCTATTTGATTGCTATTGAAAATATAATTTGTGTATTTTGTTATTCATTGTTGTTATAAAATTTTGCATTCATAACATGCTGATGTGTGGATGTTAGTTTACCTTTAAAACACTTTTTGGTTAAAAGTGTATTTTAAAATTTGAATTCATTGAAAATTTTAAAGGGAGTTATACCTTAATTTAGAGGGGAATTGGTTTTAACAGTTCACCCATTTGTTGTTTAACTTATTTGTTCCTAAAAGAAGAAGGGTATGGAGTCAAAATAAAATATTTTTAGATAAGGAAAAATTTGTTAGCCAACATTTTATGGCGACTCTACTAGGGAATCAAAATTGATAAAAGATTAGTCGTCTTAATATGAGGCAACAATGGTACTTCCTCATGAAAATATAATTCCTATTTTACAACCTAATATTGGTTTTCAAGATGAACAAGAAGATATAATTGGTTAATTAAATACTCTTACTTGGTGTTTTCATCGAAATATTGATGATTATAGAAGAGCAAGTAGAATATTAGAAAAATAAAAAGAATTGGCTAATAATTTTAGGTTGTTGTTACTTAGGCAAAGAAGGAGATAAGTATAAAATGTAGCAAGAAATAAAGTCCCTAAAGTGAGAAGAGATTAAGAATAAAATAAAATTAATAGCTATTTATCTAGTTATAATATCTTAAACTAGATTCTAGAAGATACACAAGATCTTTGAGAAGAGAAGGAATTGAGGATCTTAGTTTTCAAACATTTCAAAATTTAAACTTTTCTTATATTCCTACCCATGTTATAAAAGCTAGAAGTAGACCTCCTAGCCCTCCTAAATTCTCTACATCCTCTATTTGTCAAGCCTTAACTCTTTTTGGTACTATTTTTCCTTCTGTCATAAGTTTTCTTCCAATGGCCCAACCTTGGGGTGCAGCTATATGACCTTTAAATTTAGGGGTTAACTTGAATCCTTTGACTAAAAATGCAAGGGAAAATTTGTCAAAATTTAATGGGGATGGACGACAATCACCAAAGGAACATATAAGTGCCTTTGTAGTGGCATGTGGTGTGTTAGGTGTGTAACACTAATATGTAGCCATAAGACTTTTTGTGCAAACTTTAACTAATATTATAGCATAGTGGTCTTATATTTAACTGATTCTTCAATCATAAATTATAATGATATGAAAAATGTGTTTGAAAATAGGTTCAAAAGTGTAGAAGATGAACATTCCCTTCTTGCTCAGTTAACTCAGCTTAAAAAGGAGATACATGAACCCATGAGGGAATTTATAGCCAAATATAATAGAATTGTATACAAGATTCCTACTGCTAAAAAACCAACTACTGAGAATTAGAAATGTTTCTTTATTAATTCTATGCCTCCTGATATAAGTTTTCATCTTAGAAGAGGTGTAATTGTCAATTTAACAAATGCACAATCATTGGCAATTGAGTTAGAGGATGATCTTATTATGGCCAAAAAATGGAAGAAAGAAGTTTAGGTAACTAATGCTAATCCTTCATCCTCTATGGATCCTGTAGTTCAAAGACTAGTCAATGATATGATTGCCCTTAAAAGACAATTACCGAAGACTAGTACTTCACTCCAACAACCATATCAAGATATTGGTAGGAGAAATCAACAAACAAATGATGGTAAGACATTACCACTTGCATCAACACAACCAAGATTTGCTATTGAATCCCCTCCTAGAAGAAATAACATGTGTATTTTCCATTTGACTACTGATCATGATGGAAATTCTTGTCCAGAGCTGCTTATATTTAATCAAATGACTACTACTCAAGATGTCTTAGGGGAAATTACTGAAGAAGAAAGGAGCTTTGAGAGACCTGGTGACTCGAATGTTAGGTTGTGGAGCTAAAAGCTTCAATGTTATGCAAATGTGGAGGTTGCTGGAGTTAGACAGTCACCAACATCGGTTAGGACCAACTGACATCAGTCACGGTGGCTAGCAAGGATAAGAACCCTGTGGAAATGTTAACAAAGCCGGGAACAAAGGAGAAGTTGAATCTTCATTCAACTTTTGTTGGTCTTCAAGACTGAACTTGAAGATGTGGAATACAAGCTAGAAATAAATTAGAGGATGTTGTTGTATAGGTATAGGTACAACTGTTTATCTCCAAGTGGGAGATTGTTAGGTTGTGGAGCTAAAAGCTTCACTGTTATGCAAATGTGGAGGTTGCTAGAGTTAGACAGTCACTGACATTGATCAAATCCAACCAACATCAGTCAAGGGTCGACCAGAAGCTGTCAACATTAGTTAGGCATCAGCCAGCATCGATCATCTCCAAACAGACAAGAACTGACATCGGTCACCTCTACATTTCCAGAACTATTAGTTAGATGAACAGTTAGTTTGGCAAATAGTTAGTTTGCATGTAAAGACTAATTTTAGTCTTGAGTCCACTTTACTAATTATTGTTTGTTTTGGGATCTATTTAAAAGAGCCATGGGGCTATATTGTAATGTGTGTAGAAAAGCAAGGTCAGTTGATCTATAGGGTACCAAGATCAAGGAGATCTGTATGTGTGCCAAGGTTGTGTGCAAGATCAGTTGATCTATAGGGTAGCAAGATCAAGAAGATCTGCAACACAAGGAAGGACAAAGGACTAAAGGATTAGATCCTTCACTTGAAGGCAAGAACAACAATTGGGTTGGTTGTCTCAAGGGGTGTAAGATCAGTTGATCTATAGGTAGCAAGATCAGGGAGATCTACATGGTAAGCAAGGTTAGTTGATCTGTGGTGTAGCAAGATCAAGGAGATCTACGGGTGTGTGCGTGCAAGGTTAGTTAGATCTGCAGGGTAGCAAGATCAAGGAGATTTACAACACAAGGATCAAGATCAAGGAGATCTACTTGTGTATGTAAGGTAGAAAAAACAACCATTGAGTTGATTGTCACCAGGTACTGGTATTGTAGGCAAAACAACTGGTTGAGTTGGTTGTCACAAGGACTAGAGGGAACAACTCTGTGTTTGAGTTATGATTGTAATTAATTGAGAGAGAGAGAACTCTTGAGGGAGAATTATTGTATGCCTAAGAGGTGTGGGAAGAGTGTGATTTCTTCATTGTATTTCCTTCTAGAAGAGTGTTAATACAAGATTGTATTTTCTCTCATATTCTGTGTTGTTTCTAAATTCTAGTTACATATTACTTCTGGTTAAATTTCGTGTTTAGTTGCTTATACAAAGGTATTCAATTGTGCTCTTAGGAGAGGATCCTAAAAAAGTGGTATTAGAGCTTTGTGTGTTCTAGATCTTAACAAGTGGTATCAGAGCTTGGTTCACTAACACCTTGGTTTTAGAGTGTGTTAAGTGTTTTTTGATTATAGGTCATTCACAGGGGTTTCTGTTTGAGTGGGAGTAAAGCAATAGCAAAAGAAAGTAAACTAATAATGGAGAAATTCAATGGCAAGAATTATCAATTATGGAATTTTGAAAAGAAAGGGCATGCAAAGAAAGATTGTTGGTTGGTAGAAGATCAACATGAAGGAAATAAAGAAGCAAATGATGTAGGTATTGTTGCACGGGATGCTCTTATATGTTCCTTAGATAAATTAGAATCTTGGGTTTTAGATTATAATGCCTCTTTCCATGCAACCCCAAATAGAGTATTTTTCCATGATCATGTCCATGGAGACTTTGGAAAGATTTATTTAGGGGTTGGTGAGCCTTGTCAAATTGTTGGCAAAGGGGAAGTGTGGCTGAAATTATAGACAGGCAACACATGGGTGTTGAAGGATGTCATGCATGTTCCCATCCTGAAGAGGAGTCTAATTTATGTAGGAAAGTTGGGTGATGAGGGTTGCACAATAAATCTAATTGTGGTATCTTGGAAAGTTTCTAAGGGTGCACTTGTATTAGCAAGAGGTAAGAAAGTAGGTAGACTTTATCTATCTACTTGTATTATTGATTCTCCTTCTGTTTTATCTACTTCAGATGTAGATGCAAAGATGTGGCTCTGTAGGCTTGGTCACATGAGTGAGAAGGGAATGGATGTTATTAATTCAAATGGTAAGCTTTCAAATTTGAAAATTATAGATCGAGATTTTTGTAAGCAACAGAAGAAAGTGAGGTTTCTTGAAACTAGGTCAACAAAGAAGAAGGTAGCTTCTATTGGAGGATCACAGTATTGCATAAAGAGGATATCTGATGTTTTTGACAAAGTTAAGAACTAGAAATCTTTGGTTTTCTAGGAGAAGATGATAGGCATAGATCAGTTCATGAGGCTAAATAATTCTGAGTAGGGCAGTGTTGATTTGGACAAGGTTATGATCCAAAATGAGCTCGTGGTAAAAATCATCACTCACAGGAAAACATAGTTATCGACATCGGTCAGGTGAGAACCGATGTCGATCAGGTAGGAACCGATGTCAGTCATGTGCAGACTAAAGTCGGTGATGTCAGGCAGGTGGACACTAATGTCGGTCAGAAAATTGACATTGATGATTAGGTGGAAATGACATCGGTCAGGTGCAGACCGAGGTCAGCCAGAGGTGACTGAGATTGGTCACTGTTAGGATGAATTTTGGGTAGACATCAAGATATCAAGGAGTCTCAAATGCCCATGTGGAGGTCTAAAAGGGTAAGTAAGCCTCAAATTCATTATTCCCCTTCTTTATACTACTTGTTACTCACTGATGGTGGAAAACTAGGAAGTTTTAAAGAGGCAATGTAGGTAGAATCCAGGAAACAGTGGGAGCATGGCATGAATGAGGAAATTGATTCCTTGGAAGAGAATCAAACATGGGATTTGGTAGAGTTTCTAGTCAAAAGGAAAACACTAAAAGATGAATGGATTTATAGGTTAAAGAAAGGAGAGAATGGACAAGTGAGATAGAAGGCCAGGTTATATGGTCTTGAGCAAGCTCTAGGACAGTGGTATAGGTTTGACAAGTTTATGACAAAGCATGGCTTTAGTCAATGTCAATGTGACCATTGTGTTTATTTTACTAGGTTGGATAATGATCACTACATTATCTTGTTACTGTATGTAGTGTATATGCTTGTTGCAAGGTCACACATGCATGGATTTGTTGAGTTAAAGGTAAAAGTAGCTCAGACATGTGCCAGGAAGGATTTAGGAGGAGCAAAGAAAATCCTTGGCATGAGTATTTCTAGAGACAAGGAAAATCATAGGTTGATTTTGTCTCCAGAGGATTATGTGAATAAGGTAGTGGAGAGGTTTGATATGCAGGATGCAAAACCAGTAAGCACACCTATGGTTGGACAGTTCAAGTTGAGCTATGAACAGTGTCTTGAATCACATGATGAGGTTGAGTACATGGTATGCACTAGACCTGATATTGCCCAAGCAGTGGGAGTTGTTAGCAAGTTTATGGCCAATCTAGGAAAGGAGCACTAGAAAGCATTTCAGTGGATTCTCAGATATCTGAGAGGGACCAGCAGCAAGGATTTATGCTATGCAGGGTCGAGCACTTCTCTACATGGGTATGTAGATTCAGATATGGCAAGTAACTTGGATGATAAGAGAAGCACCACAAGATATGTGTTTACTTTTGGTGGAATGGTAGTTAGCTAGATTTTAGAGATGCAAAAGGTTGTTGCAGTCACGGTGGCTAGCAAGGATAAGAACCCTGCGGAAATGTTAATAAAGCTGGGAACAAAGGAGAAGTTGAATCTTCATTCAAATTTTGTTGGTCTTCAAGACTGAACTTGAAGATGTGGAATACAATCCAAAAACAAATTATAGGATGTTGTTGTATAGGTATAGGTGCAGCTATTTATCTCCAAGTGGGAGATTGTTAGGTTGTGGAGCTAAAAGCTTCACTGTTATGCAAATGTGGAGGTTGCTAGAGTTAGATAGTCACCGACATCAGTCAGGACCAACTGACATTGGTTAGGGGTCGACCAAAAGCTACTGACATTAGTTAGGCATCGACTGACATTGGTCATCTCTAGATAGACATGAACCAACATCAATCACCTGTGCATTTCTAGAACTATTAGTTAGATGAACATTTAGTTTGACGAATAGTTAGTTTGCATGTAAAGACTAATTTTAGTCTTGAGTCTACTTTTCTAATTATTTTTTGTTTTGGGATCTATTTAAGAGACCCATGGGGCTATATTGTAATGTGTGCAAAAAAGCAAGGTCAATTGATCTATAGGATATCAAGATCAAGGAGATTTGCAAGTGTGCCAAGGTTGTGTGCAAGATCAAGAAGATCTGCAACACAAGGAAGGACTAAGGACTAAAGGATTAGATCCTTCACTTGAAGGTAAGAATATAAATTGGGTTAGTTTTCTCAAGGGGTGTAAGATCAGTTGATCTGTAGGTAGCAAGATCAGGGAGATCTACATGGTAAGCAAGGTCAGTTGATCTACGGTGTAGCAAGATCAAGGAGATCTGCGGGTGTGTGTGTGTGCAAGGTCAGTTAGATCTATGGGGTAGCAAGATCAAGGAGATCTGTAACACAACAAGGAGCAAGATCAAGGAGATATACTTGTGTATGTAAGGTAGACAAAACAACCATTGAGTTTATTGTCATCAGGTACTGGTATTGTAGGCAAAACAACCGGTTGAGTTGGTTATCACAAAGACTAGAGGGAACAACTCTGTGTTTGAGTTGTGATTGTAATTAATTGAGAGAGAGAGAGAGAAATCTTGAGGGAGAATTATTGTACACCTAAGAGGTGTGGGAAGAGTGTGATTTCTTCATTGTATTTCCTTTTGGAAGAGTGTTAATACAAGATTGTATTGTCTCTCATATTCTGTGTTGTTTCTAAATTCTAGTTACATATTACTTCTGATTAAATTTTGTGTTTAGTTGATTATAAAAACGTAATAAATTGTGCTCTTAGGAGAGGCTCCTGACATCTAAAATACACTTCCTAGAATATGATTCTAATTCAAAAAGAGGAGGTGAAATATTGGTTACTTTTGAAGATCTTTCATGTGTTGTGCTTACTAGAAGTCAAAAAAATCTGAAGTTTTCTAATACTCAAGAAGTACATGTTAAAATTAAGGAACATTTTACTAAAACTTCTAATGCTAAGACACAAGAAAGTAAAATGTTAAAAAGAAATGATTGTGAAACTTATTTTGATATTTTATATTTTTGTAAGTCTACAAAAATTTAGATATCCCTTGCTAAATACCTCAGGTTGAAACCCAAAAAACTTGATAAATTTATTAAATATGTTAAAAATGGTCCTACACAAGTTAACCCTGAAAGTCAAATAAGTGTTAACATTGAGTCTCTCATTGCCCAATTATTTACTTCTCCACCTGAATCAACCACTCATATTTCTAGAATGACCCTCAATTCATCTAATGATACTCCTTATACAATTGATATGAAACCCAACTTATTTTATGTTTTTTTATTCATAAATGGTCATAAACTCAACAATTGTATCATAGACTTAGGTGCTTCTGATAATATAATGCCTTTTTTTGTATCCAAAACCTTAGGTTTATCCCTTACAAAAACATTTGATAGATGTTATTCCATGGATGGCAAACAAATTTCTTTACTCACACAAATTAAATATGCACAAGTTTCTCTTGTAACTCATCCTAATAAAAAGGTGAAGTTGACTATTTTGGTATTTGATGTCCTTGCTAGTTATGGGATGTTGTTGAGCAGAAATTTTTGTAAAGATTTGGGAGGGAACATTAAATTGGATTGGTCATAAGCTACAATTCTAGTGGGAAAGAAAAAATTTAAGCTAAAACCTAATCCTAAATATAAATTCATGGTATATCCTTTTGATGATCCTAAGTCTTATAAGATCATACACACACAAATACTCGTGATCTATATTTATACATGGAAAACTCAAAGGAAAAAACCATGGTGATAATAGCTACTAGAATCTACTATTCTAATCTAGCCTCATAGTTTAAAGCCTCATTGGCAAACCTCACTAGTTACAGTGTTTAAGGACACAAATCTTAAGGAGACACCAATCCCCTAATTTAGGAGCACCAACTCTAAAGAATCACTCACTCCCTAATCTAATCACCCACTCAGCTTATCTAATGGTACCAACCTATTAAAATCTTTTATGGAGCTACAACTCCAATTCACAAATTAGACTAATACATGAATCCACATCTTTGTTCTTTGTTATAGGTCTAATCTACAACTAATCATACACTAAACATTCTCTTTGTGCCTTTCTTCCTCTCTACTCCTCTCTATATCTCTATTCTTATGTCTTGATATCTTTATATTTGACACACTTCATTGGATTCACCAACCACTTTTCTCTATCTATATTTAATTTAGCTCAATAGAAAATGAAATTATTCCATCACTTTTTTCTATCCCAGATATCATATATATATATATATATATATATATATATATATATATATATAAACAAATTATCTAGGGTTTGCTTCTTCTCTATGTTCATACTCAGACTTTAGACACATCATATAAATTATGGACTTTAATTCATTAAGACTTGAACTATTAGTTTTGGAATCTTGATTCCATGTATCACACCATAATTACATGTCTCTTTAGTATTTATAAAATATATTAGACTCAATTTTTGATGCATAGGATATTCAATGTAGATTTGATCAGTTGGATCGATCAATATCATTATATATGTTGAGATATAGAGCTTATACATAAGTTCTTGCATGTTCCTTCAACTAACCATTTGTTTACACATGACTTTGAATGATGATCATTGTTCTTGCCTTTGGTGCCATGATCTAATGGTCTCTATTTAATTGGATCATCTTTAAAATGTGTCCATTCAATCACCTTGATCATATCTCTAATGTGTCATTTGATATTTAAAGATGTGTATTCTTTATCTTGACTTGGTCATTAAAATTTGATAGTTTGACCTCATCTCACAACTTCCTATATATTTGGATCACTTTCACTCTATCAATATTCTTGAACCTACTCAGTCTTTAACTTGTTTTTGTGTCGATAAAGATTGATCACTTTATTCCATATAATTATACTCACTCCATTAAATCTTTCTCATCCAAGATTCTACATGCTATTGGATATTTAAACTATATCATTCATTAACTTTGACAAGCTTACACTCTCTATCTAACAAGCTCCATAAATGTGACACTTGTCACTTAGACATTCACTCAGAGATCCTTTTAACAATTTTGACTTCATCATGCTCCATTGGATCATATATGTATGATGAATCATGGGTTATTGATCAATATGGGACATAATATAAATTATAAGTCTCTGTAAATAGTAAGTCCTTTGATCACTACTTGTGCTAGTAATTGTTAGGTTGAGGGGCCAATTTCATAATGATGATAAAGGATTAAGTTATAACTTAAGCTACTGAGTCTAGGTGATAGTTAGTCATCATCAAAAAAGAGAGTGTCTATTTGATGCCATGACATAAGCCTTAGGGTTTTATTGAGAAACCCTATTCAGTATGAGAGCAAAGATAATTAAATTTTGATCTCATTCCTTCTCAATTGAACCTACAGTCCATATATTCAAGATGCTCATGAAAAACCCATAACATATATACTATTTGTTTCTTTTGTAAATTTATATAGATGATCTTTGTAAAATCATGAAAACTTTTCATGACCTTGTGCATATTTTTTTTAAGTATGGAGACCATTTCAATATGCCTAGAAGGCTAACTTTGCACTTGCATAACTTTTGTCACACTTAGTTGGATGACCTAAAAATTAGCACATAAGATCCTCTTACATAGGGGATTCCATCCATATATCCAATTATTACTAAATCCTTCATAGGTGTAAGATATGTCTTTAAAAAAATGGCTTTGAGATTTTTCTTGCAAACTACAAATTTGACTGTGTTGGAAAACACTATAAAAATGGCCTTAGATCCCTAATTTGCTCAAGTATATATTTTATCATGCTACATCGCATGACCTAATATTTAGTACATATAAATTATGATAAAAAATGAATAGACCCATGTGATCATTTTATCCTAACACCTCCATGTGTGGAAACACTGACCTCATCAATATGCTTACTTATCTTTCCTATCTGGATCCAAAATGTCTAAATGATCATTATAAAAAACTAGATTAATTTCATTCACGTACACAATCATTATAATCATCCTTAACCTTTGATAAGATCCTTTGCATATATTGTAATCACCATATATAATCCTAAACATCAATATAAATCATATTTCCAACACCTGTCAAGAGCATATTTATAAGTCTTCGATCCTAACACATAAAAAATTTTGAATCTATAATCAACAACATTGTGTGTGCTTGAAAATCCCAATCTTAATTTATTTCCTAAACATTATACATTCCATTATCATCCACTTTTACATTGCCAAATCAGACCTGTCATTTAATATTTATCCATATTTACCATCCTTAGCTGCACTTTCCTTTTTAAAGGTTATAAATACATCTTGTATTGATGTTTGAAGGAAACATATTCAAAGAGCAACGAAGATCATAAAAACAATATGGGAGTCCAAATCAATAGTAGATTCTTGATAGAGAAACTATTCAAAAGAGGTGTGGGCTAGTAATTTGCATGATTGAGTATTATATTTTTATCATATGTTGATCAAGATGTGCATCTCCACATTAGTAAGAACAATAGAAAAATTTACCTTGCCAAAAAAAATTACCTTTCCACTGTCATTTTCCATTCACCTTGTCATTATTTCATGCCTTGCCATTTACCTTGCCTTATCACTTGGAGGTAACCCTATTACCACTATAAGCCAATTATCATAACATCACCATCCTTGAACAATGCCATACCATATACCATTCTAACATATCGTTAATATCAATAAGAGTTGTTTATACCCTCCCTATCCCAATCCCTTTGACCTTGGATCCATTTAATTGGTTCCACAACACTTTTAGAAAGAAGATTCAGATCATGTTTTTGCAATTGATTCAATATCCTAGATAGAGGTTATTTTTTGGACTATAATGATAATGGTTTGGTAGTTACATCCTTTATTTCTTATTTCATTCCTTTCATGTACTACTGATTATAACCACCTTTGTGTAAATTTGAGTACCACCATCATGCTACTAATTATAACCATCTATGGAAAAATTTGTATCATTGACATATGCCATTATTTCCTAATAATAAATACCTATGGTCAAATTAGGAACAACACCTTTATCATGCCTTGATGTACCACCTTGTCATTCCTATGTCACACCATGTCATTTTCATACTTTACCTAGTTTATTAATTTGCTACTACCTAGTTAGATTCTTATGCTATTAGGTGTAACTAAAGTGACCTAAAGTCCCATCTTGGGACTATTTAGGTAGTGTTTGATTTATGTTGAGGTTCACTCAATCACCCTTTTTCATGCTTTCATTGTTTTGTGAGAAATTTCAAGATTTAACACTCACCATTTTGTGAGTTAGGTTGTTTAGTATCTCATCATTTTCATTCAATTTGAGATACTTTAAAAATTATAAAAACATTTTTAAAAATATTTATAAAAACAAAAAATAATCTCCATCAACCACTTCTTTACCTTAAAGATTCTAGGATCCCTAAGTAATTCACAAGAAACCACTTGCCATTTAGTTTCCCCGTCCTTATTGGCCTCACATCCCATGCTCTTGCCATTTTGTGAGACCATTCCCATTATTCCTCTACAACATCCATCATGTTTTCTTGATCATCATTTTATTCTATCCCATATCCTCGGAGAACTAAATTCAGCCTAAAGTTTATGTTAGATGCTACATCCATGTAATTATGTAGGTAATGTTCACCTGCCTAGTATATCTGGAGTCTACTCGACTCCCCCATTCCTTTTATTCTATTCCCCCCATCTTGTTTGGTTTTTTCATTATTTCCGATGGCCTAAAGGCAATGTTCATCATCTTATTTATCCTTTGTTTGTGCTAACATTATGATTAACCATCATTTGTGTTCATTTTATTTCCTTTTTATTATTTTATTTTATTTTACTTTGTCTTTATTTTTTTTCTTTATGTTTTGTTTATTTGTTTGCCCATTTATTTGCTTTATTATTATGCCTTGACTTAGTATATTAGCATTCATTGGGTGATTCCTTGCACATTATACTTAAGTCCATCCATATTCATATGTCAACCTTATTATCATAGTTTTTATAATTGGTGCATCATTTTTTATTGTTTATTGGATTGTGTATCAGTCCTTATGTAGATTTTAGCTAAGTTATTATGGTGTTTTATCATGATGCATACCATCATGTGATATAGTAAAAATTAGATTAGGAAGTCTTATATGTAATACGTCCATGATATATCTCATTGGAACCTGATAAATTCCTGATCTATCTCAATCATTCCCAAATAAAAAGTAATTAAATCATGAAATAAATTTAATCCTTTCTAGTTCAAATGTGCATATCCATACTAGTAGGTTTCCTAAAGTAATCTTTCTCCTTTATACCACTTCTCCATCATATTCCCATAATTTGGTTAATGATTATAACCCCCTATAGGTAAATCATTATATCTAATCCCACTTTCATTGCCAATGATTCTAACTACCCTTATGTAAATCATTATGTATCACCCCACCCACAGAGCCAATGATTATAACTACCTCTAGTTAAATCATTGTGTTTCAATCTATTTGAAGGTTAATGATTATAACCACCATTAGAAAAATAATTATCTTTATCTCTACCCAAATAGGGCATGTTTTAATTATGATAATTTCTATAACCATCTTTGGGAAAACCATTATCTCTATCTGCCTAATCGGAGCATGTTTTAATCATACCAATGATTATAACTACCTATGGATAAATCTTTGTTTTCCATTTCATGATTATAACTTCCTTTGGGAAAATCATTCTCTTGTTACCCTAATCATTTTTCAATGATTATAACCACCTTTGGTCAAATCATTATCTTATTACCATAAGCCTTTTTCAATGATTATAATTTCCTTTAGGTAAATCATAACATTTTTGTCCCACCTATGTTGGTGATTATAACCACCTATGGGAAAATCATCTTGTTTATCTACCCAACTTAGGAATCTCCATATGCCACTGATTATAATTGTCTCTAATAAAATTAGTCTTTTCCAACCCCTTTTATCTCTATTTGGTCCCATTATTTCTTCTTTTTGAAGAACCAATCATCGATGCATTTTACTAACCTCTCCCTTGAGGGGGCATCTATAGATCATCCATTTCCATTGAAGTCATAAGCATATATGACATTTTCATTATTTGAGAATACATTACTATTCCTACTCTCACAACATCTTTCCAAATCGGGGAAAAATATAGACACCTAAAACTGGCCACAACTAGCTTCCGATCAAACTTTAGACAAATTCCTACCAACCATTGCAAATTAAGCCTAAAAATCACTAAATATCCTAAATTTTATTGTACATCACTCATAAAATCTCATAATCATATTAAAATATCCTTATTTGGGGTATTCAAATTTATGTAACAATAACCTCTCATAGATTTATCCCTAATCACCTTATGGCATAATAATTGTCAATGTGGCCTATGGACCTATTAAGTGGGACACTTGCACACTTAAATCAAATCTTGAAATATCTAAACATCTAATATAAATAAATTAACAAATTAAATAAGATTAAATTCCTAGTTGAGTCATTTATTTACAATTAATGAATATCTAAAAAAATAAATTCAAAAATTCAAAATATCCTAGTCTTTCATCATTGCCTTTATGAGTTGTCAAGATCTTTGAAAATATCCTAAAATATCTAATTGGAGAGCCATGCATAGTAATTAAAAATCATAACTACATGACAAATATTAACTCTACTAAAGTTAGTTTTAACTCACATAGGTTTATTTTGAGCCCATTCCAATCTTAAACTCAACCTTAACTCACCTTGGGTAAGAGTTAATTCCTAAAGCTATAAATAAAAATCCATACCTATTCATTTGTAAGCTTTGATATTATATAGTTATCATGAGATATTTTATCCATGATACTCATAACAATAGTGTTATAATGCCAAAATCTTAATCCAAGTCACATGAAATCCATGATACCAAGGAGAGAAGGGGCCACACAATGTCCATTGTCAAAGAATTCTTGATGCACAAGCTGAGCAATCCAATCAACAAAACATTTGGAGCTCCCAAGGGAGGCAAAAGAGTTATTGTATTTTATGTTTTTGTTTTTATTTCATTTAATTTTTTTTACTAAGATATTCCTTAAATTTTTAGTGTGTTTGTTTGGGTTTTTATTACTTAAACTAACACTATACTATCCTCCCTTCTTGGATTCCTATGATCACAAATTAGGAGATATAGCACTGATCCAATCACTAAAAGAAGGTAGTAAAAGATAAAAAAGAGAGTGAAGATATTATATACCATTTATTATGAGGAAATCAATTACAATAAAATAAGAGAATGGAGTGCATGCAAAATCATTGAAAGGAGGAAATTAATTTGAAGAAGTGATTTGAGGAATGTTGTAAAAATCAACAAAAGTAAAAATTTGAACACAAGGAATGAAATAAGTGGTAGTGCGGGTATAATAAATGATATAAGGTATCTAGATCACATAAATGGTTTGATAAGGGGATCTAGCATATCATCAACTAAGAGGCAATAAGGATACAAGATCATATATAATTAATATAATTAGATAAAAGGTGTATACAATTATTCTCCATTATTCCTAGAGGGTAGAGAACAAGAAATGAATAAGATGGCACAAAAAAATTCCAAGGTAACGAGTGAATCAAATTCAAAACTTGTGATTATGATAGAAGAGTTAGTCACTAGAGTACATGCACTACAAAAGAGGGAAACACATGAGGAGAAGAGAGTTAGGGTAAATAATACCATGAAGACTATGGAGTACCCTAATGATAAGTGAAACATGTAGAGGCTTGTAATCACACATAAATTAATCATGAAGATGATGTACCAATGTTCTCAAGAAGATAAAACCTTGGAAAGATAATGAATTGGGTGTTAGACATAAAGATTTTTTTTAGTTACGAGGCATTTAATATTCTAAGAAGGTGGAGTTTTCATAGAGTATATTTTATGATAGAATAATTTTTTTAGAGAGATATTAAATATAGGAGGAGATGGAAGATAAAGTAAGAGGTGAATTTTTTTGACCATATGGTCTCAAAATTGCTAAACTATGTAGTTCACTTAAAAGGCCAATCTAAGTGTTGGATAAGACTCAAAGGATTGAGGTGCAAGGGTTTAGATTACATGTTTTACTTAAATTTAAATTCAAAGGAGGATATTAAATTTTAATGGTGTAGAAATATTCTAAGGAGAAACAGAGAGGAAAAGGTTTGTATGTGAACTTTCAAAGAAAAGATCCTCATAGAGCTTTAGGATGGTGCAGTGGTCACCAATCCTAAAGGAGAGACACTAGATGATTTGTATCTTAAAAAATCAACTTCCCTAAAATAAGTTTAGATAGATAAAATATCTAAAGATTCTAAAAAATACAATAATGAATAAAAAGTGTTGTTTTATGTGCACCTAGAGGCTAGTAGTGCATCAAATGTGAGATAACTAGTAGAAGTGAAAATGTCTTAGGATGTGCCAAAGGAAGGAGATATAGAGAAAGTACAAAATAAAAAAGGGAGTGTTATGAAAGATAATTACATAATTAGTAATGATGGAGTATAATAATCATGCTCATTAGAAGGCATAGAGGTGAAGAAGAAAGGGAGGAAGGTAATGTTTTCTTCATGAGTCATAAGTTTGAAGCCTCAAGGGATAAGGATGAATATAAGGTATCATACCATAATAGGCTTAATTTTTTCTCAGTAAAAAAATTACCATAATAATAATAATAATAATAATAATAATAATAATAATAATAATAATAATAATAATAATAATAATAATAATAATAATAAATGTGTGAAGAAGAGGAAGAAATAATATTACTTAAAAAGGCTAGCTTAAGTGTGTAGGGGCAAGTTCTATGGTAGAGGAAGATGATGAATGAGAATATGGGATTAGTGCACAGGAATGGAAGATCCTAAATAGAGAGGATAAAAGAGAATATGAGGAATTATGGAATATGGGAACTCTAAATTCCCACAAAGACAAAAATTATTATTCAAAATTAGCAATAAGAGAGAAGTGATCATAATTCCACTTGAGCAAATATGCAAGGGACAAGGGGAGAGAAGAAGACGAGACATCTTATTTAGAGGAAAAGGATAAAGGTATGCATGAAATATTAAAATAAGTATGAGCATACTACATAAGTGTTGAGGAAAAATTTATAAAATTTGTTTTAAATAGTGTACCATAGACATAAGAGAAGTAAAAGAGTGAATCAATAAATTATCCCAAAGCTAATGAAAGAAGGAAAGAGACCAAGGAGAAAACTATTTTATTACCATTATGAGTCAACAAATTTGAGCATGAAACAAAAAATAGTGGATAAAATAACCAAAATGAATGAGTTTCATTGAATATTATATTATTTTGTATTCCATTTAAGTCATTGAGCAAAGTGAGGGTAGGGGGTACTGCACTAACATATCTAGATTTGGATATGAAGAGAAGGAAGAGAGTTCACACAAAGTAATGTTGAGAAGGATAACACAAAAAGGGTTTCAAAAAACCTTGGATGAGGTGTATGGATATAGGTGAGGACCCACAATAGTGAAGAAAGCATGAGATAAAGTGTGCAAAGTATCCTTACATAGACCCATGAGATAGAGAATAGAAAAAGGAAAGAGGAAGAGACACAAAAATGAGGAAAAAATATAAGTGTAAACTCGTAAGAGAAATAGGTAGGTGCATGCCCATAGGAGAAATAGGTGGGTAAAAACCAAAAAGATAATTATGTGGGAATAGGTTCATGAGAGATTAAAGTAGGAAAGATGATGCACGTGGTGATTTTCATGAATCACACTAGAGAAATAAGTGTTGATAAAAAATTTTGTAGGTGAATGGATAGAGGTGGGCACACATCCACTAGAGGAAGAAAGAGGATGAAAATTAGGATAGGGAATAGAGAGTTTATTATATATAGGTAAAGGATGAAAATTCATGACCTAAAGAAGCTTCATAGGATAAATAAAATGATAAAACAATATTTCTTAGGTGACACACCAAGTCAAAAGGAACACCATGGCCTTAGCATCCAACCTAGAGGGTGGTTTTACCAATAAACCCTAATTATAAGTATGGGATTATATTTTTAATTACTTGGGAATTTTGATGAAATAATATCCTAGTTGAAATATAAATATTTCATCAACCCAAAAATATATTCAATTTATTCAAGAAACAAACCGACTTTGTTCGTGTGCAATCACACAACATAGAAGTTTGAAGCTTTCAAGACTTCATAAGAGTCCACTTGTGTATATAGCCAATATTTTTAACTTTATCAATTATTGATGCTTTATCTCTTGTAGGAAACCATCAAGTCTAAACCTCTATAAGTACACATCTTAAAAGGTGCATGAAGAAAGGGGGGGGAAGACCTTTAGTGATTCATAAGATTGGTGTCCCTATACCTCCACCTAAAACCAATACAAACCCCTTCTATATGTTTCACTAAGATTTTACACCTCATCCACACTCTTCTCTAAGTAATCCACCACCTCAAATATCCCTACCTAACTAAAAAATCTTTTTACAAATATTTAAATGTAGTCAAATGGGTCAACCTAGTTTTGGGAACTGTACACATTACAATACTGATTTAGCCTAGGCTAAATTAGTTTGGGACCTAACAACTCTATTTTATAACTAATAAGTTTGACTGGGATGATGAAATGGATAAAATTATAGAATGTCTTAGGGTCAAATTAGGCTACATATACACCTCTTTCACTTCATTTCCAATAGAGATAATCATTCATTTGTGCTTCTTTATTTACATTTCTTCTATTTTACTTGAGGATTCATTACTTAGGGTTTCATACTTCTTAGAGGATAACCTTTGTCTTTTGAAATATTTAGATTAAATAGGAGATCCTTGGATATATTTTCATCCATTTTCCATCCTTAACTTCTTCAATAATAATAAAAACCTCTTACAAAGCACTATTGACCAAGGGAGAGGTTGAGGCTCAACAATTTCATCTTCAAGGTAAGTATTCTTAATTATTAATCTTCTATTTTAGTAGATAAATTTTCATGAATAATTGTTGATTAATTTATTGTCTCTCCTTGTTTATGATTACCTCTACATTGACTTGGGTAGAGTTTTAATTTGCATGCTTATTTTTTATGTTTATCCCCTATTTATGCCATAATCTTTAGTGAGAACTAAATTAAATTAAATTTATTATTGCATTATTATACCTAGCTAGGGTTATTATGTGGTGTTGTATGAATAGAGGATTTAGAACCATATTTATCTATATTATATGTTAAGAGATCCCTTAGGTAGGTTTATTGAATCCAAATTGGTCATGACCCAATTATCCAAGTATTGCTAGTGATATAGTTAACTGATTTATATTATTTGAGTTAGGTTTCATTTTTAGATTAACTTCACTTTTACTTACATACATTATGGTGAACGTGTTGTGAAATAACCTTTATAGACTTTTATTTTTTATTCTTTAGACTATTGGATCAATTATATTAACTCAATATAATAGTTTATGCATAGGTCTTAATACTTAGTCGATCTAATTGACTTAGTTTAGCTCTATGTGCAGGTCATTTTCATCTTTAAAAAAATATATCTATTTGATTTAATAAGTTATATACTCTTGGTAGGTCATCTTATACTTTATCAATTTGATTGACATAGTTAGGACATCATCTCACAGGTTTTCAACTAAGGTGAGCATATCGATCTTGTTCAGATATCTATGAACAAAATTTCCCTCTTAGTAAATTAGATTAATCATATCTATTTAATTTTTCATCCTATCTTTAAAATTCTCTAACAAGTTATGTTTAGACAACTATATTAATTTTATTGACATAGTTTTTTCTTTTATTCTAATTATTCAGTCTTATACAAACTTAGTTGACTAGTTCAACTCTATTTTAACATTTTATATTGTAGGTTCAAGCCCTCATCTAGACAACAAAGTTAAAAAACAATAAATTCAATATATTTATTACATTACTAAATCAATCAAATCGAATTCATCTTAATTATCAATTTCATTCTAACCTAGTTATTTCAGTTTTCTTAATTTGAATCAAATTTCAATTTTGTTATCCCAGTTTTTTAGTTTTAAAAATAAATTCAGCTCTAGAATTATAATTGAGATGTATCCTAGTTGAAATGGTAATATTTCATCAACCCAAAAATAGATTAAATTTATCCAAAAAATAAACCAACTTTGTTGGCATGGAATCACACAACACATAAGTTTTAAGGCTTTGGGACTTCATGAGAGTCCACTTTCATGAAATTAAAGGTGATTAAGAGTTGAAAATAAATTAGATAAATAAAGGTGTTGCAATTTTGATGAAGGAATAGATTATGAAATAGTAATCTTGTGTAAATATTAGGAGAATGTGATAAATGGTAAAACTAGTTGACAATCAAAGCTTACAAAAGAGTGCATAACTAGATACTTTAGACATAGCACATAAAATCATATGTGTATATGATGTTTTTCATAGAAATTGGTGTAATATGAATATAATGGAAGCCATAACCTGAGACAATTATAGGATTGTACATAATTTAGGCATGAAATTAGAACTGATGAAGGAAGCACCAATCTATCAGCCTTTGAATAACAATGAAATAATCTTGATGCGAAAATATAAAGGCCCACAAAGGAAATACGATGATTATAATGTGTGAAGTAAGGGCATGAAATTAAATAAAGTTTTGGAGCACAAATGAACATCATTAGTTTTTGAGTTATGGATTGACATGGTGATTTGTAATATGCATAGTCGTGCAATGATTTTGGAAGTGTTGAATAATGTTTGAAATGACATTCTTTTAGCATAAGTGAATTTAGGCACCAGGGAACCATTAAGAGCACCAGATGACATGTGAAAGGATATAGTCATGTGAAAATAAAAATAAGTTCATAGAGAAGGATAATTAAAGGAAAGGACATGGTCTAGTATAATATAGTTACATATTTGACTGTAACATTTAGTCACACCACGTGGAGAGTACAACAAGCCATCTAGAATTATCAAATATTGTGTAAGAGACAAACAAGTGTAGATAGTGAGAATCAGAATTTTTTTTCCATAATCTATGAGGGAATTAATTTTGATAGGTGGTTGGTATTTTTTTTCCAACTTATAAATGTGATTGTAAAATGGTAAGAAATGAAGTGGACCAACAAGGCTATATATAGAGGTATCGATCTAGAATTTGGGAGCTTGACCCACATAGGAAATATTTACCAAATTGTAGATAGAGGGAAGAGAAAAATATAAAATAATGCATGTATCCTTAGTGTGAATGAATATATAATAGATTCCATAATTGTAAAAATAACCTCACCTATGGCAACTTGATCTAAGCATATCATGTATCTAATGCTAAGTATAGAGAGATTAAAATATAAGTCTAAAGACTAAATTGATCTAAGGGATCTATTATAAAAATGGGAAGCTAAATACTTATTTTAACCCATGATGTTAATGAATGAGGAATCCTTTCATTGCCACCTAACCATGTTTACATCATCAAGTATTTGATTATTATGATTCGTAGAAGAAAAGGATTGAAAAATTAGAGAAAGAGTTGAAAATATATAAAGATAAAATTTAATACTTAGTTATGATGAAAATGGATATGTGAAACATGTTATTTGAGATAGAATAAAATTTAAAAGATTTTTTTCAAGTTTTATTGAAGTTAAAATATTAGTTACTACATGTTAAGTTGGTATAGAATAATATAAAAGAAAAAAGAAGCAAATTAATTGATGTGAAAACAATGTTTACATCATTGAAATTACTAGGAAACTATTTAGATTAGAATTCTCTAGGATTATTAGATTTATAAAGTTTGAATCAAGATTTTTTACATACTTTGACTTGTAGGTAGTTTGGACTTGATCTTGACATAGTTAGAAATAATGGTAGAAATAGTGGAACCTTTACCATTAAAGATATATATATTTATATTCAATATTATTATTTTCTCATATATAGAATCAAGAATAGAAGTGGATTTTAATAGATTTTTTTAAAAAGGTGTTTGAAATAGACCTCTTTACTCTCAAGGTTGAAGTTAGTAGTAAAAATACATAGAGGGTTATATCACCTCTCTGGCACAAAATGTGGAATGTGTGTTCACATGTTGATCAAACATGTAGAGTGGATTATGCCGGAGATACATATGGACCTTATTAATATAAAATGGATACTTGGAAAAAAAATGTGTCGTTAATGTGGGTACGTGGAAGATTGATACCATAATTTTATAATAGTATAGTTAATAAAATCTGGGCTTAAATGATCCCAGGTAGTTTGTTGATATATTCAAGGAATTTATGAGCAATAATTTTTATTTTTCTATTAATGATTGAAGTGAATTAGGGATAAATCACTCAATTTTATATTTAAATATTTTGGTGTTAATTTATAAAGGATATTATTTTTAACATAGTTTAAAAAAACATCTTAGTGGAGATTTATCCAATTTATATATGCATTTGTTGATACTTTGAATAAAGGTATGCATTTTATGAAGTTTGCTTTGAAGTTCTAAATGGTATTTTTATTTTAAGTATTAATTTAGGTATTCATTGATTTAGTTTATGGTGTTTATTACCTCATATTGTGTATTATTAAAATTTAGCTATGATAATTTTAATTTTTTATGTAAGTTATAAATATTGGTGAATTTAATTTTGTTGGTTACCAATCATTTAAACTTATGTTATGAGATTAATAATGATTAAATTTTTTCACATTTTTGGGAATTATGAATTCATTTAAGGTTATGTTATTTTATTTATTGATGTTATATAGTTAAATTTTGAATTATCTTTTGTAATTTGAGCTCATGCTATTTTCATATGAGATTGGTGTAGTTTTCATGAGAAATATCTAAGTCTTGAGATAATATTGTTGTTAGGTCATTGAGGAGAATTATTTTGAAAGTCAAATATAGATATGGAGGTTAATTAGGAAAAAGATCACTAAATATCTTTATTTTTCTACTCTCACTTGGTTATGCCTTTGGACTATTAGTAGGTACACTCACATTAATGATATTCTCATAACAATGTTATTTTATAGTTTATTTATCATCACTATTTAGTGAAAATAATTAGGAGAGAATAGAAATTTGAAGATAGAACTAACTTGATTTATTTAATCAAAATGTCTTCAAAATTTCAAGGCAACCTATACTTGGTCTTCTCCTTAAAAATATATCAAATAGGAGGGTATCCAACATAACCCTTTAACTTTGTTCATGTCAAAATTTTGGACAACATCTTGGCCCTAAATAGATATGATTTATTGTTATTACTATATTTTATTAAATTTACCTTGTGTCATAGTTTTACATAATTGGTGTAGTTTTTTTAATAATTATGCATACTTTTTGTAACATACACATACACACAAACACAAGATATTTGTTCCAATGTTTATTTTGCATGTGTCCATTTTTATTTTCATGTGATTTTGTGACATGTTAATAGGTGATATTAATTATTTATATAAAAAGTGTGAAAATTTATGTCTTGTAATAAATGAATTCATGGATAATGAGAAAAAATGTGACAAAGTAGGAAATTTAGCAAGATAAATTATGTGATAATATTATATAATATAATGAGGAAAATGGGTTTAATAAAATATATACTTATGCTAAATGGGAAACATGATAATATAATGTTAAGACTAATGTTTCTAGATGGAAAAAATATATGATAACCTAGGAGGTGGTTTATAAAGAGGAAATGTCAGTTGATTCCTCATGTCTTATAATATAAAACTCATAAGCCTCTAGTTAAATGCATGTAAAAGGAGTCAAATATGAAACATGTTTAAAAAATGATTGAAGATTAATAAGATGTATTGAAATAATAAAAATACATAAAAATTATAATAATAAGAATGGAAAAATATTGGGGTGCCATACAGGTGATATAAGCTCATTATTAGATATAAGATACATTAATCACTCTGTAAAGACTAAGAGTTTTTGACATCAATTGTTTAAAAACTATATTATGAGTTTGAGTTTTGGGATAACTTGTGAATCAAGTATCTTATCCCATGAAGGCTATAATATACATGAAAATGTAAAGGTTCCTATCTTCACATGATATTTTCTCTATTCTTCGGTATCCATCTGGACAAATAGGCACTATGAGGATTGTGTTCTTACATGAAAATTTATGTGACAAAAATTATAGATATAACACCTCCTACCATAGTATATTGGAATGTCATGTCCCCTTTTTAATGGACATTGACAATCTTGATGATTATCCTATTATGCAACCTTCGTAGGCTAATATGATGGATAGAGGGTCATAATGGAGCTTGGCTTGACTTTGATTCGCAGGATTTCTACATTTGGTTTTCATTCAAGTTATTTCAGACACCTTGGGGCTAAGCTCCAACTTTTTAGGGACATTTGATATGCAGCAGAGCGCCTTTATTTTGGTATGGTCATGTGCATAATCACTCCCTGATTCACCTGCTTCGATCGGTTCGAGGATCTGACGTATATTGAGGGAGATATTAATATTTGATTAATTTAATCAAATATTAATTATTTGGTCTAATTTTAAATTAGAAACCCTAATGCTAATTTAAGAAAACCCTAATTAGGGCAAGCATATCTTTTGAGGGTATAAGGGTTTCACATGGTGGCCATTATGGATTATGCATAGATTATTGATTATTGAAAATTGAAGAAATTCTTCTGTGAAGACTGAGCCAAGGCTTCCAGGATTCCATTGCAGTGGAGAACGTCAACTCTTCATTGTGTGCGATTTAGAGGCTGTGAAATATCAGCTGATTTATTGCCAATTTGAGAGATAGCTTCATCCAAAAGTTATCATAGAATTTCAAGTTTGAGAGATAACTTCACACAGAAGTTATTACAGATATTCCAGGTATTTCTTATTTAGTTTTGATCCAATAAGTTATACATATATAGATCTGCTATGTTAGAATCATATATTTTTGAGATCAGGTTGTTCAGCTATCAAGGGTTAAGAACAGACAGGTTGGCAGCCGTACGAAGTCCGTACAGGTCCATACAGATCCACGCAGGTACAGACCTCGGCAGGCAGAGAGCTTCCAGTGACCGACATCGGTCTACTTTGGACCGACGTCGGCAGAAATCTGACCAACAGTGACCGACATCGGTGATATATCAATCGACGACGGTGTCTGTGTGTCGACACAGAAAAACCGAGACTTCCAGAATTGCAAGTTTATTCCCAGTTTGCATAATTTCAAGGTTTTAAGACTATATCTGTAATATTCTTTGGTTTTCATAAGAAAGGACATCTATTGTAATCAGCTGGATGAATGATAAGATCTATGATTTGTTTATGCATGTTTGAATCTATTCTGCAAATTGTATCTTGTTCAGAGCTTTATATGTTTCTATATTCCCTGATTGAAGGGGATATCATAGTGGTATCAGAGCTTTTGTGTAGATAAGAGAGCCCCTAAGTAAGGGACATCACAGTGGTATTAGAGCTTTTGTGCAGATAAGAGAGCCCCTAAGTAAGGGACATCACAGTGGTATCAGAGCTTTTGTGCAGATAAGAGAGCCCCTAAGTAAGGGACATCACAGTGGTATCAGAGCTTTTGTGCAGATAAGAGAGCCCCTAAGTAAGGGACATCACAGTGGTATCAGAGCCAATGTCTTGCCATCCTGTTGGGTAGTTTGGGTAGCTTGAATCAGCAAAGTATCCATGATGACTTCATATACTCAGAGTCGGTGGGACTATGATATGAGGAAGTTGGAACTCAGTTTGAAGAGGCTGAATGAATCTCTTTCATATCCTTCATCCAAAAACAAACCCATGCGGTATATGATAGTGAATGATGAGTGGGACTTATTACCTCCTCATATTCAAGAGAGGACAACCTTTGATCATTTTGTCAAGCTGAGGAGAGAGCACTACAGATCACTTAGATGAGAGAGTAGCATGTCCCATAATTATTATGATTATGAGATAGGATATAGTGAAGATGAGGATGAGTTAGGTGCTTGCACTCAGAGTGTAGAGGTGTGCTCAGATGTTAGTGCACTGAGGGTTGATGATCTCTCAACTATGGCAGAGATTGTAGCAGAGTCCCAAGATCCTATTATTGCAGATGATACTCAGACGAATGCAGTGGACAGTTTTGAGGACTTAGTTTCACCAGTTGTTTCTTTCCATATGGAAGAGTTAGACAGTGATGCTATAGTTGTTGATACTCCATCTGTTGATATGAGCTTTGGAGTTGATTTATAGAGTATGGATGATCATTTGTATATTGAGGTGGTTGGTGATGAGTACATTCTTACAGTTGTTGCTGAGGAGCATGTTGATGATGTTGATACACATGTTCAGGATTTGGGAGTACCTGATTCTGATGAGTTTGAGATACCAGTGGAGTCGAGTCTCCAGATTGATTATTCTCACACGGATGATAGTGTGGTATAGTTGGTTGTGCCACCTTTATAGAGAGATCAGTTGGGGTGTGTGGGGGAGTATGTTGATGCTTCCACATATAATTTTTACTGCACTGAACCATTCATGGAGTATTTGCTGGATAGTGCAGGTGTTCATCTGGACTCACATAAGATGACAGAAGGTGTTCTTGTCTGAGGTACTAGTGCTATTAGCAGATTGGGTGAGGAGATTTTACGAACCCTTTCTACTATGTTACCTTATAGGGATGTTGAGGTGATGTTTGTTGAGCTGAGATTGGAGCCATCCATTGAGTCCCAGTTTGGCAAAAGTGAGCCAGTAGCAGAGTTTGGGGGTTCTTACCAGCATCATACGGTGAGGTATGCTCCTTATTTTTCTTTGCATCTAGATATTAGTTTTGGTGTCAGTGACTCAGGTACCAATGATTGTCATATCCACGGTCCAGTTGGGTGTGGGTATCGGTTAGACAAGGACTTGAATTTTGACAGAGTGGATGTTTTAGTTGGCTTGAGTTCCATAAAGCGGTTTCTTCTACCGACATCTACAGTTGGTCTTCAGATAGTTGTTTGGTTGTCGAGTGCAGTTTTTCAGTTGCTAGTTTTGATACTGTTGATGCTGTTGATGTTAATGATTTATTCACATGGGTTGATTGGTGACATGATGGATGTTACACAAATTTTTCATTGGGATCCAGGTGGATCGAGTAGTTCATTGTTCCGAGATTGCTTGGGGACAAGCAATTTCTGGAGGGGCGGATTGTCATGTCCCCTTTTTCATGGACATTGACAGTCTTGATGATTAGCCTATTACGCGACCTTCGTAGGCTAATAGGATGGATAGAGGGTCATAATGGAGCTTGGCTTGACTTTGATTCGTAGGATTTCTACATTTGGTTTTCATTCAAGTTATTTCAGACACCTTGGGGCTGAGCTCCAACTTTTTAGGGACATTTGATATGCAGGGGAGTGCCTTTATTTTGGTATGGTCATGTGCGGAATCACTCCCTGATTCACCTACTTCGATCGGTTCAAGGATCCGACGTATATTGAGGTAGATATTAATATTTGATTGATTTAATCAAATATTAATTATTTGGTCTAATTTTAAATTAGAAACCCTAATGCTAATTTAAGAAAACCCTAATTAGGGTAAGCATATCTTTTGAGGGTATAAGGGTTTCACATGGTGGCCATTATGGATTATGCATAGATTATTGATTATTGAAAATTGAATAAATTCTTCTGTGAAGACTGAGCCAAGGGTTCCAGGATTCCATTGCAATGGAGAATGTCAACTCTTCATTGTGTGCGATTTAGAGGCTATGAAATATCAGCTGATTTATTGCCAATTTGAGAGATAGCTTCATCCAGAAGTTATCATAGAATTTCAAGTTTGAGAGATAACTTCACATAGAAGTTATTACAGATATTCCAGGTATTTCTTATTTAGTTTTGATCTAATAAGTTATACATATATAGATCTGCTATGTTAGAATCATATATTTTTGAGATCAGGTTGTTCAGCTATCAGGGGTTAAGAACAGACAGGTTGGCAGCCGTATGAAGTCTGTATAGGTCTGTACAGATCCACACAGGTACCAACCTCGGTAGGTAGAGAGCTTCCAGTGACCGACATCGGTCTACTTTGGACCGACGTCGGCAGAAATCTGACCAACAGTGACCGACATCGGTGATATATCGATCGACGATGGTGTCTGTGTGTCGACACAGAAAAACCGAGACTTCCAGAATTGCAAGTTTATTCCCAGTTTGCATAATTTCAGGGTTTTAAGACCATATCTGTAATATTCTTTGGTTTGCATAAGAAAGGACATCTATGGTAATCAGCTGGATGAATGATAAGATCTGTGATTTGTTTATGCATGTTTGAATCTATTCTGCAAATTGTATCTTGTTCAGAGCTTTATATGTTTCTATATTCCCTGATTGAAGGGGATATCACAATGGTATCAGAGCTTTTGTGCAAATAAGAGAGCCCCTAAGTAAGGGACATCACAGTGGTATCAGAGCTTTTGTGCAGATAAGAGAGCCCCTAAGTAAGGGACATCATAGTGGTATCAGAGCTTTTGTGTAGATAAGAGAGCCCCTAAGTAAGGGACATCGCATGGAATGCCATACTTTAATGAACCTTCAGATCTATTACAAGACCAACTTTGGAGTTTACTACTTTAATTATGGTATGGGGAATGTCAATGTATTTTTATCATGGATTTTGTGATTCTAATTATCTTTTGTGATTTTAGCATTTCAATTTTTAGATATATGGTTTTTTATCTTTATTTATTTATTGATTTTGATATTTATATTATCCTCCTCTATATGGATTTAGAAAACTAATAATGCTTTTTTTTTGTGAAAAATAAGAGAGCTTTCACTTAGTCAAATAGATGGAAGCCTAAAGCCTAGATGTTGAGATACTCATATATCTATGATACATTATTGAAGAGTTTTTATTATATTTGACCTAATTATACTCCAAAGGTAATATAAAAGTAGGAAATGGGGATTGCAGATAAAATATGATGGGACAATCATGGAATTATAATAATTTACCACAAAATGGGAAATTTTTCTTTACAAATGATTAAGAATATGGGATTATGTAATGTAATGTAAAGGTGTGCAAATGTTGAGGTCAGCCAAATTAGAATGGAAAGTTGGAATGAAATAAGTATTAATGTTATTAAATAGTAAATGTTAGACATGATAGGTCTAGTAAAAGAAAAAAATTACATAAACTTGATAGGTGAAAACATCATAGGAACATAATGAGATTAAAAAGGATCCTCAAGGGTTCTTAAATTCCAATAAAGAAAAGTTAATAAAATCTAGATAAACCCAATATGGAAAATTTATTAAGAATGAGATATAATGAATAAATAAAACATGAAAATTATAATAAATCATGTTCACAATGACATGCTCTATATATATATATATATATATATATTATGATTTGTGTACACACCTAATTTGGTTGAGCAAACACAAGTATTATGTCTTTTGTTGCTTTTTCATGGGAAGGTCTTAATGATGGATGTGAGTCTTGTTCACAAGTCATTTTGGTATTTTAATATTTGTTATGACTTATTTTTCCCTATTTTCTACACCCCTAGTGGTCATATGGCATCTTATCATAGTTATAGGCCCTTGGCCTATTTATCAAAATATTTGCTCAATTTTGTGGTCTTGAGACACTAGTGCAATCTTGAACACTAGCACAATGTTGGGACCCTAATTTTGAAAACTATTTTGGCTAAGTAAATTTTGGTAACAAGTGGAATGAAGAGACATGTCATGAAATACCATGGTGTAAGAGTTCATGACATGGAAGAAGTAAGTCATGTGGAGTAAAGAAGAATGATACATAAAGAACCTAAGAATGTACGACTTGGATATTTGCAAAATACTTGGGAAAGTGAAAAAAGTGAAGATGATTATGGAGTGGTTCATAGGAACATTGGTAAAGACTAAGTCAAGATGAATCTAGCACTAACCCACAAGAATTTAGGTACTCAATGAGCAGGATATAATATAGAGAGAATATAGGGATAGTTAGGCCTAGGTCTTTAGGAATTTATTATAAATGTCTTGCCATGAATCAGTTTTGTTGATGATCATTGGCCAGTCATCTTATTTGTAATTACTTATATAACTAATTGGTCAGGGTAAACTAAGTATAAATAACCACTTGATCTACTTTATATTATTGTTGACAAGTTGGTTATCATTATAATTTTAGAATCACTATACTTTTTGATATAACTTATGAATATAGTTGAAATAAGTTTATGTTTACATAATGCTTGTGTTCATTTGTCTATGATCATAATGGAGTTGATATTATCTATTATAATTTTATGCCATCTTATTTTTATTTTTATTGTTAAGTGATGAACAATTAAGATGAGTTAGATATAAGACTAAGGATGAGTTTAGGACTAAGTACTTATTTGAGTGCCTTAGTCTAGGAAAGTAGATGAATACACTTTCATGTGATAAAACAAACAAGAATCAATATTAAGAAACATTCTTTAGGTATTCACATAACAACCTATTATGGCATTAAATTCTAGTGCACTTTCACATTAGAACCCTTATTTACTTAGGCATACAAATAGGGGAAAGACATTCTAGTTTAAAGGAAAAGAATCCAATATTGTAATTCTATTGTTAGGACCAGTAACACTTGTTTTCATGATGGTGGAAATACGATCACATGGTTATTCATGGAGACTATTAAATGATGGGTTACTAGAGTAGAAGAAAATTTTACACTACCATTTATTGAATTAGAAATTTATATATGCATATGGGTAGAATAAAATTTTTATGACTCACTTTACAAAGCATTCTTTTTATAAATCAATGTTCACCTTCATGCTTGGATTTTAGTATACATACAAGATCGGTCAAGGAAATATGTATGGAAGAACACATCATCAAGAGAGCATCAGTTGGCCTTAGCATGATTGGGAATGCCTTGGATGCATGGAATGGATGTTTGTTTTCATGAAACCTTGAATAGTTACATTTTGGAATATGTGGTCTCAATGTACTCCTATCTAGAGGAATCTTGGTTTCACTTCCTTTGAAAACCATGTGGAATGTATATCAAACATTTTCCACTCAAGATTAAGAAGCTTGTAGTGTATTTTGGACTTGAAATCTTCTCCATGGATGGATAAACTCTCTCTCACATGAGCAATGCAATCAATGGGGAAATGGAGGGGCACACTTTAATGTAATATTATTGGTTTAACATGGTAGCTAGTTAGTGGGAATTGCAAAAGTGCAAGTAGGATGAGTTCAAGTAAATGGATATGAGTGGAAGTTATCTACTAAGGGGTTGAGAGGACTCAATAAGTGTCATAAGGGTCCATAAGGAAGAAAAAGGGCATATCAAGGACTCTCTAACCACTAGACTGTACACAATGCCAACATAGGTATGTGTAGGAGAAATAAGTTAGGCATTAGTGACTAAAGAACCCAATCTAGATAGGCCTAGTTACCCACTCAAAATTCATGCTCATGCTCTTGAGTTAGATGATTTTTTTTGTACACAATTGGGATATAAATAGTGTAGAATTAGAAACTAAACCTATTAGAGAAATATTTGAAGAATGAAACTAAGATGGTAGTTTGTTGTTGATTTATTTTCCATTGAAATAAAATTATATGGCTCAATTTGGAATGCTTGGTGGACCAAGCATAACCAGTGGGTAGATTATTGTCCCATCCATATTTAATCAACCTACTTTTGTGTTCAACATATCAAGTGCTTTAGTTATTGTAAAAAGCATGGGAGGTGTTATCATTGGTGGTTTAGCTAAAGGATCTAAAGGAGGCATGAGAGGCATTAGTGGACCTCTCTTATAAGGTCCAGGAGGGACTGAAAGTGCATCAAAATAAGCTCCATTACTTTTACCTAATTTTCCCACTATTTATTATGAGATGATGCTCCATTTAGTTGAGTATCACAGTGTGGAAAATACAACTAAACATGTTTGCAAGTGTGAACTTATCTAGTGAGTGCATGGCATTAAATCTAATGAAAGAAAGACAACTCAATTTTCTAACACTCTTTGAGACCATGTGCACAAGTGGTATCATAAGTTTGATCCATACCAAGTTGTGATGAATTATGAATAACTAAAGGTAGCATTTCTCTAAGGATTTGATATACCAAAGTTTGAATAATAGAGCATTACTACCCTAAAGGATATCAAGCAATAACCAACTGAGAACATGCATGAGTATGATGTATATTTTAAGATGTTTATTTTTAATTTTTATTTTGAGATAAAAACCACTTAATATCCTAGTGGTTCATAGGAGGTTTATTTCTTCCCTTTTGATGCACTTTATCATAAAATAACTTCACTAACTTGTATGAGGCCTTGTAATCTACCCTTCACTTTGAATCCATTAAAATCATAGACATAGGGATTAGTCCTTTCATGGAAGCTTATATTATTGATATGGCATCTCAGTTGGAAAATATCACTACATATAGTAATCATGATAATCATAGTGATTTGTGGTGTGTTAACATGAATCTAAAGGTGATAATAGGAATAACTTCCCTATAAAGAGTATTCATATCATGTTGAAGCAATCTTATGAGATTTTCAAGGAAGAGCATGATGTGAGGGATTACCCTCTGCTTCAACATAGTGCATAATCAAAGGTATGTACATATTTTAAAATATGTGATTTATATACTCATGATACAAATTATTTCCACCTTATTAGTGAAATTCATAAGGTGCGTATGTGTGGTGCTCATCAGACTTATGTTTCAAATAATAAAGAAAATGGAGGTCAATTATATATAGGTCATATTCATGGTTGTGGAGGTGGTAATTTTCCACTTAACACCTATTATAAATGTGATTCCATGATCACTACCAGTGTGATTACCTAGTGTATCCCATGTGTTCTTTTTTTAGAAATGAACATAGTTTGGAGGAGTGCCTAGAACTGTATACTTCCATCACAAATGAGATAAAGGAAAATTATGACAAAATGATACCCATTGAAAATAATCAATGGATATCATGTCATGATTTTTCAACTAGTCCTAAGGTCAACATTACTACATGAAGTGGTTTTATTTCCCAATCCATGTCAAACTATCTCATTGATAAAGTTTAATAGGAGGTGCCTCATGTGGCTTATTATCTCTATGCTTAGCACTATAAAGATGTGTTACATGACATAATGACTTTGGTGAGGGATATACAAGGAGATATATAATTCCTTAAGGATAGAGATGTTGATACACATGTTGACATGAAAAAATTTATAGATCTTAATAACTCAACACATGATGAGTTCCATGAGTTATGAAAGTGACTCCTTGACAAAGATATTGTGACCTTTTTATGAAATTTCCTATGTAAACATACACCTAGGCCTATAAAGGATCATAAGTTAAACCATACATGGTGAAAAGAGACTCATATCCATCCTAGTATGCTTCTATTGATGGATGGGTCACTTAGGGTATCCTAGTTGATACTAGCACCAAAATAAATGTAATCACTAAGGATGCTTAGAGGAAGATGGTAAGCCCTACTTTTCAACCTTATCCTCATGTGTTGTTTATGGGAAATAAGACTCATACACTTACTGTTAGATTCCTTAAGGATGCCACCATAGATATTTTAGGTATCATTTCAAATCTGACTTTGAAGAGATTAGGTTAGCCAAAGCTAATGAATTTCCATCTCTCTTGGGTCACCCTTAGTGTTATGTGAATAATGTTAACTTAAGCTTCAAAATGTTCTACATCAGATTTGAGAATGATGATCAATGTGTCATAATCCCCTTAGACCATGCTCAAGGACATCCTTATGTTGAGATAGTTAACACTGATGAAGACATTAATAATATCTATAATATCACAGATCAGGGTATTGAATAGCTTGATCCTAGTCCAGTTGATATATTACATTGGGTGGACACATAGTCCATATTTGATACTAATAATAATTTTTGTGACTATTGGACTCATGGCGAGTATGATCTGACTATAAGGATTTGTATCATGATTTTTAGTAGATAAGATGCTCTAACAAATCACCTTAAATGTCATAAGTTTGTTTACCTTCTTCATGGATGTATTATGGATTCACTACCCATGTGGTTAGATGAAGCTCCTAGATTTCATGGTTAGATGTAAGTCTAAGAGTTTGTTCATTAGTTAGAGTCTTTCTATGTATTTTAAGATTAATAAATACACATGATTCTCTATATTTTTGATGGAACAATTGATCAATGGTAGGGAACTCACCATCATAACTTGATCACTTGGGATCGAGATTTCTCTGCTCAATACCATAATTTTCATCATGATAACCACACTTACAACACCTTAAGTTATGATGGAGTTAGTTCTCTATAAGCCCATATTAAATCTTATGAAAACATGTAGAAAGTGGATGAGATTTTTTGCCTGAGTATATATCAGTTCATGCATTCTATGGTACTCTACGTATCTAGGTTAGATTATGGTATGTATAATAAGAGTAGCACATGGAGACAATTTTTTAGTTTTTCCTTAAAATTAATATGATTTTAGTGTTATTTTACTCATCTCTTTATATGTATTTATTTCTCACCTTACAAGACATGCATTAGTCTTTTATAGGTGATCTAGCACTAGTTGAAGATTGAATTAGACATATACATAGCATGTGGGAGGAGAGCTTGATAATTTTATAGGAACCTAATATAGAAGCATCATCTCCACTATTTTAAAATAAAATATACCATGTTTTAAGAGAACATATTTAGAAAGGAAAACAAAAATTTGTATACCAGGTTGATGAAGGCACCATTTCTAATCCCCCCAATTTATCTATTGATTACTTAGCTTTGCATATTGAGTATGGTTCATGAAATATCTAAGATACCAACCATAATGATGAGCATCTATATTTAGATCCAATTTATATGATCAAGTGTAATATTAGAACATAGGACATGCCCAAGATGAATATAATGTGGAAATATTGGTTTGATACTAAGATCTCTAAGGTTTTTAAACTATTAAAGGAGTATCAGGATGTTTTTCAATGGAATTACACTGAGATAAAAGGATTACACTATTCATTGGGCAAGATGCACATCAAGTTGGTAGAATATTCTTGACCTATCAAAAAGAGGCCTTATCGTATGAATCCCAATTTACACATTTGGGTCATGGAGGAGACTGATAGCATGCTACATTTTGGATTCATCACTCATATGGATGAGTTTTAATGGGTGATCCCCATGGCCATTATTATAAATAAGGATGATCACATTCATATTTATGTGGATTATTGGGTACTCAACACTGCTTGTGTAACTGACCCCTTTTCAATGCCTTCACTTATAAGATCTTCAAAATATTTGATAGGTGTGATATTTATACTTTTAGTAATGGATTATTGGTATATCATCAAGTTCATATTATGGAATAAGATAAATTGAATACCACATTTTAAATCGATTAGGGTTTATTCACTTACGACGTGAAACCCTTCAAGTGTAAGAATGTTCCTACTATGTTTTCATGGATTACAATTAAAGCTTTCAAATATTTTATTCATAAATTTATTCAAATATACATAGATGGTTGGATCATATACAATTTAGTATGACACCATTATTTTAATCTTCACCTTATGCTTGAGTGTTACCAAAACCTTCATATTTCCTTAATTTTGAAGAAATGTGTTTTTGCTACCCTATTTGGTAATTTTCTAGGTCATATTATTTATCATGGTAGAGTCTTAGTGGATTTAGATAAGATTACAGATATTCTTTGCCTTCCATCACCAACCACCTAGTGAGAGGTTTGCACCTTCCTAGGACATATGACATACTATAAAAAGTTAATTTTAGGTTATGTTAGGATCACTACATCACCAGAGGAAATGTTGAAATAAAATATTCAGCTTGTCTATATCAATTCTCACTAATAGGTAATTGTATCACTCAAGGACAAGATCATTATTTCCCCCATTCTCTAGTATTTAGATTGGACAAAATTCTTTCATGTGCATGTAGATGCTTTAGGCATGCCATTAGGTGTTATCCTTTCTAAACCTAGTAAGGGTAACCTTAATCATCCTATCTATTTTTCTAATTGAAATCTTACTCCATCTAAACAAAATTATTTGAATACAAAATGAGAAACCTTGTCCATGGTCTACATGCTTCAAAAATTTTATCAATATTTATTGGCCTCCCCATTCATTTTATTTAAGGATAATAAAGCACTAAAGTACCTAGTGAATAATTCAATATAATATGGATGCATTTACTATTAGATTGTAATTTTATAAGAGTTATAGTTCTTAGTGATGGTAAAACCTGGTAAGGTTAATTATGGTCTTGATCACTTGTTACACATTGAATCTAATGAACTAGGGTGTGACATTAAGGATAACTTACTTGACATGCAATTTTTCCAAGTCATGTATATGTTGAAGAGTTGGAGGATATCACTAATTTTTTGAATATGAGTTAAACACCAACCCACCTCAACACTCAAGAAAAGAATCAGTTGGCTATTCATGTAGATCCCTTTCAACTCATAGAGGGTGACCCTTATAATCTTGGGTAGGATGAGGTTTTATATTGCTTCATCATGCGGGTATCACTATAGGAAATTATGTTGCTAATGATACAACACATAAATTTATTTTATCTAGCTTATGGTCACCTACTCTATTTAATGATGATAAAGATTATTCACACAAATATGATATTTTCTAATGCATGGGTAAGCTAAATAGAAGGGATTTTATGCTCCTTCATCTCATACTAGCACATGAACCCTTTGAGAAATGGGTTGTTTATTTTTTTGGCCCCATTAATCTATTATGGAGGCTTACTAGAGAATTTTATATCATTATGTACACTGATTACCTCACTCACTAGGTTGAATCAGTGCCAACCTAGGATTGTACAATTGCCACTACTACTAGGTTTCTTTGGTAAAATATTATTCGAAGGTATGGATGTTTTTTAAGTTTGACTAGTGATCAAATAACTCATTTATTTTATGAGACCATCTATATTCTTTTGGATGAGTTCATGATCAAACACCATAAGACTCCTTTTTACCATACTCGGGTGAATGGTACAGCTGAAGTATTCATTAAGATCTTAGGTAATAAATTGATTAAGATTTGTAATGTTAGATGAATTGAATGGGATGATAATGTGTTTATAGTATTATGGAAATATCAAAACACATACAAGTGATTAAACAATATTACACCTTTTAATACTATGTTTGGTAAGAAAGTCATTCTTCCAATTGAGTTCTTTATACCCTTTTTATGTATTGCATGCATTGATAAGTTGGATGATGAGGAATCCTTGAAATTACACCTATATGCTTTAATTCAATTGGATGAAACAAATTGTATAGTGTATTGGATTCAAGGAGTGGAGAATCAAAAATAAAAGGCCTAACATGATCACCATATTAAGAACAAGAATTTTTATTTAGGTATGCAGGTTTTGATTTATGACTCCAAGTTCATGCACCATTCAAGAAAGCTTTAGATCCATTAGGATGCTCTATTTATTTTTTATAGTATGCATACCAATGGTGCAAGTAAACTGAATCAATTATATGGCTAGTTCCTTTCAAGCCATTTTAATAGTAGTTAGCTTTGCCCCTACTATTCAAAGTAGTGTTATTCCTCTATTGGAATAAGGTGTATGCCACTAGCTTATTTTAGGATTTTTTTTGTTGCTTAAGTAGGCATGAAATTGGTTGAATTACGTTGTTTAATTTTAGGTCAACACTTAATTATTTGTTTTTATATTTCTCTGTACTATTGTGGAGGAGCATGAACACATTTTAGTGTGGGGTAAGAAGGGTGAGAGAAGTAAAACTATAGAATCACAAAGAAATGGTGAAAGTAAAAGTGCACGTAAAAAAGGGGAACATAAGTGGAAGTGTATGAGGACACATGGTCACATAGGATGTGGTCCATAATTGGTATGAATATTCAAGATAAATAAGCACGGTTTTTGCCTTAGAAATGGAAAATTTTGAAATTATTTATATCTATCATGCACTACAAGAAAAGCACAAGATGGGATAGATGTATTAAATTTAAAATTATAAGGGTAAGTGTACCAAATGTGAATCATGTAAATAATATTAGAGGCATTAATTACATGAAGTGATGGATGAGGTAATGGGTAAATAAATGAGGATTACCACCTTGAGGCTATAAAAGGTTAAACACATCATTTTGCAATTTACTATTATCAATTCATAAATTTATAGAGCCATAAGATAATATTCAAGCTGATAGAATAGAATTTCAAGCTATTAAAAGAGTGAATATCAACTATCTATGAGTAATTTGAGTATTATGGAGTCAATCAGTTGTGATGAATAGGAAAATTGATGAAATAGTGATTGAAGAAACATAAGATCAAGGAGTTATATGTTTTAGGTGTTAATGTCTACCATTAGAGGACATTAAAGTAGGAGAGCCAAGAAAATTAGAAAAATAATCATGTATTTTTTTGGGAGGGTTACAAAAAAACATTTTAACCTTCAATATCCTCTAAGGATGATCAAACCAAATAAAAAGGTCTAACACAATGAGCCCTTACCTATAATATATGAGGAAGAGGAATATGAGAGCATGGGAATTCATCTAGTTTTGATAAGGGAAGAGGTACAAGGTGAGTTTTCCATGTACGAGGAAATATTACCATAATAGGCTAAGTAAATAGACAAGACATAATATGTGATGGCCCTCCAGGTAAAGAAGAAAGCTATGACATTGTCTCCACCCCAGTGTTAATTGAGTATGTGTAATAGCTATAAGTAGTGTTATGCATGGAAAAGTGGGAATCAAATGTCCCAATGTATAATTTTTTTTACTATAATCATTTCTATCTATGGAATGAGGTGGAGTTGCAATGTGACTACTAGGTGGAGAATTAGAATACCCAGAATGAGCTTTTTTATGACTTAAGTATTTTTAATAAGATCAATGATGCAAGACTCCTTTATATATTTAATATACCATATTTTAAGAAACCTATAGAAGCCTTAAAGTTTCTTATTTCATGTGTGCATGATGATTATTTATATTTTGTTGGGTGTAGGATGAGGATCATGTCTCAAGGGGTGAGCAAAGTTATAAGTTTACATTGTTTGATCACTGACCTCACTAGAGACTTAGAGGACCAAGATGAAATTAAGAAGGCTACAATGGTATTGGAATATAGGAAGCAAGGCCATTCAATACATGTGAAAAATCTTTAGGATCCCTCTCTAAGAGTGGTTATACAATTGATAATGACTGAAATTAGAAGTGTGGATAGATGGAAGGATGTGGAGATGGAAAATTTGTATGTTTCCCATTAGGTTACCCTTGGATTTAAGTACAACTAGTCATAGTATTTTTCTAATAAATTTATTACAAACATAGAAAAAGGTCCACCACTTTCCAAACTATAAATTTGTATGGAGTGTTATTCTTTTATTATTAGATTTTAACAAAATTTTGTACTAGAGTAAAAAAATGGTGATTTGAAATGGGCTTACCTCTTGAACATAAATATCCTAAATTTTTTTTTAAATCATTCCCTTACCCTATCACTAGAATCCATTCCCATAAGGCTAAGATGAAGGTTTAGTATGATGATATGAAGGAAGCTTTTGGAAATGAGTAGTGCATTCCCAAATACTTACCATCATAGTTCAAAGACTAAGCCTAGTTTGTGGTTAAACAACATTTCTCTTTATCATGCATCCAAATATTCCCTTCAAGTGACTTGTCTATATGGATTAAGCTACCATATGCATTCACTTTTACATATTTCATGAACACCATCAATAGGATTTATGACATGTGTGTTGTATAAATTTTTGTTCAAAAGATTGACATTGAGACTCATAATCTTTGTTAAATGTATGTTTACCTAGGAAAAAAATCATATAGGGATAATCCAGAGTCATATAATACTAACATTAAGGTTCAACGTATTTTATTTTATGAGTCTATTCATTCTTTATTTTATATGTTAATGCCATGAAAGAAGACATCAGGGAGTGTAGAAAATAATAAGGAAACTATTCCACTCCCATCAAATATTTAGAGGCATAAGAAGTAGAAGAGGAAAGGACACAATGTCAACACTAGTGCTTAGCCTGAATAAAATTTGTGGTAAAGGACTACCCCTTCACCACCAAAGGATAATGTGCTTATAGCTTGACTAGAAGGCCTTGACTCTGTAACGATTTGTGCTCCTTCAAAATAGGAAAATTTAGTGCCTAAGGATGGTAACCTAGAATAAAAGGCAACAACCCTAGAGGAAACACTAGAAATAGAAAATTTTGAAGAATAACATGAGTATAAAGTCACCCTAGTGTAGTAGAAGACACCCTCACCAACATGACATGAATAAATCACCCTTGAGGAAATACAAATGGATATTGAAAGTCCCACTAGTAAAGAGAGGGAAGGTTTAGACATAGCATTGGGAGTGGGTAGTCTTGATATCAGTCCAAGTCACCACAATGAAGACCAATATGTTAAAATACTTGAGAAAAATCCCTCTAAGGGGAAGAATTTAGTTTATGAATCCATCCAGTAAAGCCCAGTGACTACCAATACAACCATGACCCTTCATGTTCAGTACTAGCAGGGAGTGTTGGACAAGAATTTATTTATGTGGAAGTATTTTTCAAATCAAGACTCAATTGAGATGACTCAGTGAGAGTTATCATTTTATAATGATATATAATGAATAATGACATTTTGAGCTACCCTCAAAAATCTTGATTTTGACACTATGAGAATAGAACTTCTTGACACACTTTGGGTACATCCCTAGATATGCACCTCATTAGAAGAAAGTGTGACACTCTTGAATTTTTCTCATAAGGTGACTAGGTAGAATGCCTTGGCTTAATCTGATATAAGGTGACTCTATAAGAAGCATCAAGATATGGTTACTCTCTATCGCAGTGAATGCACCATGAGGATAAAAATTCAAGAGGAGTTAGATGAGCTCAAGAACCAATTGGATACAACAATGATGGGTTAATTAAAGACCATAAAACTCTAAAACTTAATTTTATACTAGGATTTGACTCTTGAATATGGTGTACCACTTTCTAGAGAGGTGATTGATAAGTTAAAAACCCTAGTAAAACTTTTTTTAAATAAATGCAAGGACCAAATCATCCCTTAACATGATCAAACATGAACAACATTATAATTTATTAAAGCTATCAAGGTTTGTAATAGATTTTTTAAAAGGGTTGGTGATATGATTCCCATCTTGGATGGGTTTATTTCTAAATTATCATATCCTTTAATTTTTTTGGAAGTAAGAATTCAAGCAAAGGACATTAAGTAACAGTAGTTGGCCGATAATGCCTTAGTAATAAAAGATCATAATGAGCACACCAATCATTTGAAGATGTGGAGTCTATGGAAAATAAAATAAGTACTCATTTCTAAGAGATTAATACCAATTTCATGTCACTCTATGGATATGTTACAATAGATGTCACTTTTCTTGAAGATGTTCATAAGTATGCTTCTACATCCCTTGAGCATTTGGTCATTCAAGTAGGCGATTATCTTGAGTAATTTGAGGAGACAAAGAAGTCTAAGGAGGTGGTTGAATAAATCATGTACAAGCTCCAAAATTATTTAAACCATTAATAAGGAATTCATACTTCGATTTAATAGTTAAGACCTAAATTTTTAGAGGGACTTAAAAAAGATGCATAGTTTGGGATAAACTATTGGCTTAGTGTCGGGTGATGTTGGGCCCCCAATTTTGAAGACTATTCTGGATAAGTAATTTTTGGTAATAAGTGGCATGGAATAATATGTCATAGGATTACATGGTGTATAAGAATCAAGCCTTTTGTATTAAATAATCATGATACATGGAAAACTTGAGAAGGTAAGACTCAAATATTAGTGGAAGATTTGGTAAAGTTTAGAAAGTGGAGACGGTTATGGAGCAGTTCACATAAATATTAGAAAAGAATAAGTTAAGCACAAATATAGCACCATCCCATGTGGAAATAGGCACTTAGTGATGAAGATACAATATAGAGAGATAATATAGGGGAAATTAAGCCTGGGTCTATTGAAATTTATTATAAATGATTACCATGACTCAGTTATATTGATGATCATTGGTAAGTCATTTTATTTGTAATTACTTCTATAATTGATTGGTCAGGGTGAACTAATTATAAATACCCCTTGATCTAATTTGTATTGTTTTTGATGAGATGGCTATCATTGTAATTATGGAATAACTAAACTCTTTGATATAACTTATGAATATAATGTAAAGAAGCTTGTGTTGACATAATGCTTGTGTTCATTTGTCTATGTATATAATGGATTTGATATTATCTATTATCATTTTATGCCAATTTATTTTTATTTTGATAGTTAAGTGATGAACAAGTAATCTAAATTAGATAAAAGACTAAGGATGAGTTTATGACTAACTATTTTTTTGAGCACGCTAGTCTAGGAAAGTAGATGGATACGCCCTCACATGACAAAACCAACATGAACTAGTCTTAATTTACATGCTTCAAGTGAGAACATGAGAACTTATTCTTACATTAATTGAAAAAATGTTGGCATGTTGAAACTCTTATTTACTTAGGCATGAAACTAGGGGAAATGCATGCTAGTTTAAATGAAAAGATCCCAACATTTTGGTTTTGTTATTAGGACCCATAGCACTTGTTTGCATGATGGTGGGAAGATGAATGAATGGATATCTCTAGAGAATGTTGAACAATGGGTTAATATATAATAAGACAATTTTACATTACGATTTATTTACCAAGGAATTTTTGCACACACATGGGTAGAACAACATCTGTATGACTCACTTTATGAAGCATTCTTTATAGAATTAACTCTTCACCTTCATGTTTGGCTTTCAATGTATACACAAGACTAGTTAAGGAACTATGGATGGAATAATAAATGGTTAGTAAAGCATCAATTGGCCTTATCATGTTTAGGATCACCTTAGATGCATACAATGGATGTTTGGTGGCACAAAACCTTGAATATTTATATTTTCAAATATGTGGTCTCAACGTACTCTTGTCCAAAGGAAGTCTAATTTCACCTCCTCTAAGAACCATCCAAAAGGTATCTTAGACATTTTCTACTTGAGTTTAAGAAGCTTATAATGGATTATAGACTTGAAATCTTCTCCACAGATGACTAAACTCTATCTTTCTTGAGTAACATAGTGGGGAATTGGAGGGGCACACTTTGATGTAAGATTGTTGGTTCAACATGGCATCCAGTTAATAAGAGTTGTAGAAGTACAATAACTATGAAGCTAGGCAAAGGGATTTGAATCTAAGCAATCTAAGAAGGGGACAAGAGGACTTAGGCAGTTCCATAAGGGTCTTTAGGGAAGTGAAATGGCATAGAAAGGAATCCTCAATAATAGTAATATACTCAACAATAGAATAAGTATATGTAAGAGAAACAAGTTAGGAATTGGTGATTTAAGAACATAATGTATATAGACCCAGTTCCCCACCCATAATGCACACTCATGGTCTTTAGTTAAATGACATTTTTATATTCAATTGGGATACATATAGTGTAGAATCATAAGCTAAATCTATTAGAGATAATTTTGAGGAACAAAACAAAGATATTAATTTATTTTTGATTACTTTTCCATTGTAATAAAAATTGATGTCTTAGTTTGGAATGCCTTATAGACCTACCATAGCTAGTGAGTAGAGTAACAACCCATCAATAGTGAATCATCATTATTCTACTCCCAATATATCAAGTATTTCAATTATTATAGGAGGCATCAAAGGTGGTACTAGTGGTGGTTTGGTTGACATATTTAGAGGAGGCATGGGAGGCATTGGTGGACCTCCCCCACAAGGTCCAAGAGGGATAGGAAGTGCATCACAAAAGTATACATTACTTACACCTAATTTTCCCATTATTTATTGAAATATGATGCTTCATTCACCTAAGTATCATAGTGTGTAAAATATAAACAAACATGTTTGTATGTATGAACTTATCAGGTGAGTGCATATAATTACATTTAATGAATAAAAGGAAACTCAATTTTCCACCACTCTTGTAGACAATGTGCATAAGTGTTACCATAAGTTTGATCCAAAATAATCTGTGATGAATTATGAACAACTAAAGGCAACATTTCTCTAAGAATCTGATATACTAGAGTTTGAATAATAGAGAATTACTACCCTAAAGAACATCAACCAAGAACTAACTAATAGAATACGTGAGTATGATGCAAAATTTAAGATGTTTTTTTCTAATATTTATTTTGAGATAAATGCCACTCAACATGAATAGTAGTTTCTAGGAGGCTTATTACTTCTCTTTAGATGCACCTTATCATAGAATACCTTCACTAACCTGCACAAGGCCATAGAAGTTTCCCTTTGTGTTGAAACTATTAGAAGCCTAGACATAGGGACTATTCCTTCATGGAAGCTCATATTTATAATATGGCATCTCAATTGGAAAATATTTTTATGAATGGTACTCATGATACTCATAGTGGTTTGTGGTGTGTTGATTATGAATTTGAAGGCCACAATAAGAATAACTACCCTAAAAAGAATATTTGTGCCATAGTGAAGCAATCTTATGAGATTTATTAAGAATATCATGATGTGATGGATTTCCCTCTACTTCAATGTGATACACAATCAAAGGTATCTACATATTGTAAAATATGTGATGCATATACTCATGATATCAATGATTGTCACCTTATTAGTGAAATTTATGAGGTATGTGTATGTGGTACGCATCAAACTTATGTTGTAAATAACCAGGACAATGGTGGAGGTTGGTCATAAAAATTTCATGATCATGGCCATGGAGGTGGTCATTTTCCACCTAGAACCTATTACAACTATGATTCCCTAAAGCACTACTAGCATGATTACCTAGTGCATCCCACTTATGATTTTTTTTAAAATGAACATCATTTGAAGGAGTGCCTAGACCTGTATACTACCCTCATGAAAATAATTAATGGAGACCATGTTCTAATACTCCAACTAGTCCTAAGCTCAACATTACCACATGATGTGGTGCTCTATCCCAGTCCATGTCAAACTAGTCAACTGATAAAATTTAATGGGAGGATTCTCATATGACTCATTATCTCTATGTTTAAAAACATAAGGAAGTGTTACACATCAAAATTACTTGGGGGAGGGAGATGCAATGAGAGATATATTTATTGTTTATGGGTTTAATCATAGTTTTCACCAAATCATGCATAAATATGGAAGCATACACAGAGATAATAAATCTGAACACAAGAAATATTTTAAACATGCTCTATTATTATTCCATACACTCTAATTGATAAAACATTTGGGTATTACATATTTATAGAAATATCATTCCTATATTCATGGAGAATATTTATCCATTAATATCTCACCCCAAATACTTATGATTATACAAACTCTATTTATGATATATTATTATAACTAATAACAATATATCTAAATAATATTATATTCTAATTTATTATCATAATATTGCTTATAACAATATTATGATAGCTAAATACTAACCAAATATGATTAACAAATAACCTATACGTAATAATGAATTTTTACTCATTTAATTATTCATATTATGACATACAAATTATTATGAAGACTAACATTTTCCCTAACATTCCCCCATTAGGCCTTACATGGTCATTTGTGTTTCAAAAAACTTGGTGAAAGTAATGAAGGAACACATCAACTTCTTATAAACCATTCACTACTGAGAACACATCAATCAAATTAGTGTGTAAAATTTGAACAAGAACATCTACCATCAACCATTCACTAAAGGAACACATCAACCTAATAGTGTTGGAACCATGATAGGAACACCATCCATTCAACTTTCACTCTTATCTCTAAGAACTGGCATGAATAGAACTATATGCCATTGCATACTCATAGGTCTGCATACTACTAATGTAATCTTTCTACACATGACCACTACTATGTGAAGGAATGCATCCTACGTTTATTTTATGTGACCATACATACGTGTCATTGATGAATCATCTCCATAAAGAAGTAAGGTAGTCATGAGATCTCTATAGTAGTTCCTCTCCTAGCTATTACCACATTCTTGTTTCTTCTAAACACCTTTTTTATGTAATACCTTATGTGAGAAGATATGGAATTAACCTCTTATTAATCATGGATACAAATGCTTATATATATATACATATATATATATATATATATATATATATACATATATATATATACACATATATATATATATATATATATATTACAAGAAGCACCCCTTCATTAGTGGATAATGAGAGGCATAGAAAGCCTCCATCCTCTAGTGTCCTCTAACCTCTAATAGGTCATTTCTTACTCAGCACATGTGTCTATAAAGATCAGATGCAATTTTTTTAGGAGAAATTCCCCCATAGTTTGGATGTCACATACAAGTGAAAATGCACCTATTTTACATTTTTTTTAAAATGACTCTTAATATGATGACATAAAAAACTACTCTTAACTCTTTTGACACTCATCACATTAAACTTAATGATACTCATAAAAAATATTTTAACTATGACTTGATAGAAGACCATTATGGCTAGCAATGTCTCTATAGTAATCTTTGACACTAAAACACTTAAATTACTATAAATTTTATGATGTACCCAAATAATTTATAATAGACTTGACACTTTTTATTTTTATACATATGATAATTTAAAACATATGAACCCTAAAGATCTATGACACAAAAATACTATACTACTATAACTAAATCGACTCAAGACTAAACTTATAAAAATATTACTTATAAAAAACACCAAAATTATTTGAAAACTCATAGATCACAAGTTGTGCTAATAGATATATCTGGAGTGTAATAATAGTGAACCAAAAATATGATGCATAAAACAATGGTAGACATGACATAATAGGGTAGGGGATTGCGAACTAAAAGACCTAGTCTACTATGCAAGGATATCAACACACCTGATTTGATGATGAAAAATAGTTTATAACTTTTGATTTGATTGAAGTATGAGTATGGTGATGAGAGAATTTGTACTCAATCTAAACCATAAATTTTATCAAATCGACTAATCTTTAATTGTTTTAACAACTATTCTTATGTGATTTTTTATGGAAGGAGAGTTGATAGAAAATTCCAATGCTACTGGAGAGATACCAGACCTAATATAGAGACTCGTGGATGGAAAAAAGTATATATCCATGACACCAATGGTCTACAAAGATAATAAATTAATCACAATTGTGTATATTTACTAAATAAATTTGCATATAGGAAGAAAAGAAGACTATATTGACTACAATAATGTGTCATAGATCTTCTCAGAGCCTTGAATGTACCCAATAAAACCTTGGATCCAAAATGAAAATACTAATATATAAAAACTTTGGAGTAATATTCATTTAGCTCCATAAACTAATGCATAATATTAAACTATACTAAAATGCTTTGAAATTCACTGAAGCACTATCTTTTCTAATTGCCTATATTTTTACACACAATATTATTCTTTCTAGTAAAATATTCTTTTATTATCTCCGGGGTGAAGCATGAAATAATTTACCCTCATAATCTATCATTATTCCATTACAGAGATCAACTCTACTCTTTAAATTCCTACTTTGATACCAAATGATGGTGTTAATCAGAGTTTTCACCAAATCATGCAAAAATATGGAAGCATACACAGAGATAATAAAGCTGAACATAGGGAATATTTTAAACATGATATATTGTTATTCCATACACTCTAATTAATAAAACATTCAAGTGTTACATATTTATAGGAATATCATTCTTATATTCATGGAGAATATTTCTCCATTAATCTCTCACCCCAAATCCATATGATTATGTAAACTCTATATATGATATATTATTATAACTCATACTAATATATCTAAACAATATTATATTCTAATATATTATCATAATATTTTTTGTAATAATATTTTGATAACTAAGTGATAACCAAATATGACTAAAAATAATCTATATGTAATAATCAATTATTACTCACATAATTATTCATATTATGACAAACAAATTACTATGAGGACTAACTTTTTCCCTAACACCTCAAGGATAGAGATGTTGTTACACATGTTGATATGCATAAAGCTACATATCTTCATGAATTAGTGCATGATGATTTCCATGAGTTATGAAAGTGACTCCTTAATGATGATATTGTGCCCCTTTTACAAAATTGCCTAAGTCATCATACACCTAGGCCTATACAGGATCATCAATTATACCATGCATTATGATAAGAGACTCATATTTAACTTAATATAGAGGGGGATAAAGATATTTTGGTAAATGCCACTATTTATGGATGGGTCATCCAATATATCCTAGTTGATATTGGTGCCAAAGCAAATGCACTCGTTATGGATGTTTTGAGGTGTGATCATAGGAATCAAAGAAGGGAGGCTAGTATAGTGTTAGTTCAAGTAATAAAAACAAACTAACACTTACACTCCTAGACTAGATCTTAGGGAGATATTAGTACCAAAGACTAAATCAAAGCAAAATAAAAAAATAAAAGACAATAACTCTTTTACCTTCATTGGGAGATCTAAATGCTTCTATTAAGTGGCTTGTTTGGTTTGTGCTTCAAGAAGTCTTTGGAAAATAAATCTTGTTGGCTACTTCTCTCCTTAGCACCATTAGATTTAATTTGGATTATGCTTTCTTGGATTAAAATTTTTGCATTATAACACTATTTATATGAGTCTCATGGAATAAATCTTACAAAATAACTCTATAATATCCAAGCTTATAAATGAAGAGGTATGGCCTTGTATTTACATATTTTAGAATTAACTCTCACCCAAGGTGAGTTAGGGTTGAGTTAAGGCTTGAAATGGTTTTAAACTAAATCTAAATGATTTAAATATAACTATAGCTGAGTTAATAGTTGTCAAGTAATTATGATTTTCAATTAGTAGGCATGGCTCTCAAATTGGATATTTTAGGATATTTTCAAAGAGCTTGACAACTCATAAAGGAAATGATGAAAGGCTAGGATATTTTAATTTTTTTAATTTTTAATTTTAGATATTCATTAATTTCAAATGGATAATTAAACTAAGCATTTAACTTGTTTTAGATTGTTAATTAATATTTATTATCCTTTTATCTCTTTCAAGATCTAATTTAAGTGTGCAAGTGACCCAATTAATAGGTCCTTAGACCAAATTTATTGTTGTAATGTCAAAAGGTGATTAGGGATGAATCTATAAGAGGTTATTATTGCATATGATATAATATCCCAATTAGGGATGCACCAAAAAAACTGGGATGTTTAGTGATTCCTAGGCTTAATTTTCAATGGTTGGTAGGAATCAATCTGAAGTCCTATCAAAATCTAGTTGTGGCTAGATTTAGTTGTCTAAAATTTACCCCTATTTGGGAAGTTGTTACAAGCTATAGGTATAGTAACATATTATCAAAGAATGAAAAGGTTATGTATGTCTATGACTTCATTGACAATGGATGAACTGTAGATGTCCTTTTAAGGGAGAGATCAACAGAAAGGGTCAATGATTGGTCCCTAAAAATGAGGAAATAATGGGACCAAAAAGGTAAAATGGGGTGGAAGAGATTTATTTACCCATAAGTAGTTATAATCAGTGGCATAAGGAGCTACCCTAATTGGGTAGATAAACTGAATGATTTTCCCATAAGTGGTTATAATTATTGACATAGGTGGCAAAAAAAAGGTAATAATTTGCTCAAAGGTATTTATAATATAAAAAAAGGCTTAGGGTAACAAGAGAATGTTTTTCCCAAAGTTAGTTATAATCATAAAATGGAAAATGATGATTTACCATAGGTGGTTATAATCATTGGTAGGATAAAAATATGCCCCAACTAGATAGATAGAGATAATTTTTTTCCCAAATAAAGTTATAAGCATTATAAAAATGAAAATGTGCCCAATTTCAGTAGAGAATGATAAGTATTTTCCCATAGGAGGATATAATCTATAACATCTAGATAGATTGAAACATAATGGTTTGACCATAGATAGTAATAGCCATTGGCTTAATGGGTGGGATGATACATAATGATTTACCTAGAGGTGGTAATAATCATTGGCATTGGAAATAATATGAGATAAATTTTTTTGAATAGAGGTAGTTATAATCATTTTTACCATGATGATGGAAAAGTGGTACCAAGGAGAAAGATGAATTTAGGAAACCTGCTAGTACAAAGATTCACATCTTACCTAGCAAGGATTAAAATTCTTTCATGATTTAATTTACTCTATATATGGGGAATTATTTTAGAATATTTTAGGTGCAAAAGAGATATATCATGGCTTCATTATTGATAAGACTTCCCAAGCTAATTTTTTTTATAGTACATGATGGTAGGCATCATGATATGAAACACAATGAGAACTTAGATGAAATATACAAAAGGATTGACATGTGATCCAATAAAAAATCAAAACTAATGTACTAATTATAAACACCATGATGATAATGTTTGTGAATTAATATGGATGGATTCAAGAATATTTCACAATGAATCACATAATGAATGCACCTAGACTAAATCTAGGCACAACAAGAAAGAAAACAAATAGGAAAATAAGAAAAAAATAAAACAACAAGAAAAGAAAGAACAAAATTAAATAAAGAGAATATAATTAAACAAAAATAAACAATGGTTATGTACAATGTTATTTAAAATAACAAGACAATGAACATTTCCCCTAGCATATAAGAGACAATGAAACAAAAAAACCAAATGGAATAAGAGAAGAAAAGAAAGGGGGTGGCTAAGATGACTCTAGATATACTAGACAAGTAGACAATTCCCACATAGTTTCATGGACATAGGATCCAATAAAAACTTTAGGACAAATGTAGTTCTCCTAGGATATGGGATAGAAAAAATTATGAAAAAAAAACATGACTGTGTTATAGAAGAATGTGGGAATGGGATTGTAAAATGGAAAGAGTGTGGGATGCTAGGAAAGTAAGTATGGGGAAACTAAATAGCAAATGAATTTTTGTGAAATATCTAGGGATCTCAGAGTCCTTAACTAAAATAATTAGTCAATGTTTAGGATTTTCTAATCTTTTACAAATGTTTTTGTGTTTTTTTGATAATCTAAACTTGATAGAGAATGATGAGATACTAAGTGATCCAAGATCAAAAAATGGTGACAGCATTCAAACTTAAATTTCTCACATTATAATGAAAGTGTGGCAAAGGGTGACTGAGTTGACCTTAAAATGAAGTGATCACTACCTATATAGTTAGAGGATGGGACCTCAAGTCACTATAGTTAATCCTTATAGTGAACGAATTTGACTAGGTAGAATCAAATTTATAAACTAAGCAAATTAAGAAAATGTCATAGTATAACATAGGAATATCAAGGTGGTACTTCAAGATATGATAAATAGGTGTGGTTCCTTATTTTCCCATAGATAGTTATAATTAGGAAATAGCAGTATAGGTCATTGATACTATTTTTCCCATATGCAGTTATAATTAGTAGCATGACAATGAGACACTAATTTTCCCAATAGGTGGTTAGAATTAAGAACATATGGGATAAATAAAATAATAAATGAAGGATACAACTACTAAACCATTGTCATACTACTCAAAAATATGGCCTCTAACTAGAATATTGAATAAACTACTTAACTAGATCTGAATCTTCATGATGAAAGTGTTTTTTGAACCAATTAAATAAAACCAAGGTTAAATGGTTCAGGTAGAAAGGGTGAAAATAATGTGTTCAATAGAATAGGTATGATAGAATGGTATGGTATAAAGAAGAATATTGATATTTATGTACAATAGAAATGTGCATCATAGATAATAATTCAGGTCTCTCAAGTGAAGTAATTATTGAGATTTATAATTTTTATCAACTCTTCAAGCTCATCCCCATTTTGTGTATCAATTTTTTATGCTCTAGAGCCATAGTTTTTAATAATTATGTATGGGCCTATCTAGTTAGGTTTAAACTTACCCTTGTGTTTCTTTTTGGTCATGGTATTCTATTGTTTTTCTATAAGTAAAAGATCACCAACTTTGAATTCTTTGTGTATGACCCACTGGTTATAGTGACTACAAAATCTATTCTAGTATGATTTAAGGCAAATTTCTATGGCCATGCATTTCTCATCAAGTTACTCAAATTCTTGTAGGAAAACTACTCAGTAAACATCATCATCTAGGACATGCTTCAAAGAGATGTGTAAAGAAGGTAATTTGACCTATATAAGAAGAATGGTCTTAGTACCATAAATAAGGGAATATGGAATGAATCCTATTGGGGTATAGTAATTATTTCAATATGCCCATATGGTGTGGAATATGTGGAGGTGCCAATCACATTTGACATCATTAAAAATATTTTTAAGGATGTTGGCAATGGTTACATTTCCTTATGGGTAATAGGTAGTAGAAAAATGTTGAGTAATTTTGTACTTGGCATACAATGATTTGTCAGCCTTTTTTCTAAATATCCACCATTATTAGATATAGTGTTAGATGGGATACCATAGTGGTAGATGAGATGGTTAAAGATTAATTTAGAAATTTATTTTCCAATCATGTGAGGGTTATAACTTCAACCCACTTAGTGAAATATCTAGTAGTAGTAAGGAAGTGTTTATGGCCATCAGATGAGGTCAGATTTATATTCCCAATGAGATCAAGGCCCCATGTAGGAAATGGCTAGGTTATAAGCATTGGTTTTAGAGTCTTGGCTGAGGAATGAATCAGATTGACATGCATTTAACATTTTTTACATTTTTTAACATATGAAACTACATCTACATCTATGGTTGGTAAATAATACTTGGTATGTAGGAGAATTTTGGATAGGGAACCCCCATTAGTGTGGGATCCACATACTCCTTCATGAAATTATTGTAATGCTTACATTGATTAGATTGATTTGAAATAATGAAGTAGAGTTCTATCAAAGCTATGGTGTTAAAGGGTTGATCTAAGTAAGGTATAGCATATGGCATGGTAGGTAAAGGATTTTTATTATTTGTGTGATAGGTCTAATGGAATAATTTGGTCATAAATATAAGCATAAAGGTTTGAATTCCATGTAGAGATAAGACCAATAATATCACAGATCATTATGATGGTTGAAGGTTCATGAGCTAGTGCTAGAAGATTTTTAGTGAGGAATTTATATTATTTTACTTTATCTGGATGATGGATTAAAGATCTAATGGTGGCCATAACATCTATTGTTCTATTATTGGACCTTGGTATGTGTTTGAACTTTACATTGATAATTTACTATTTGAGAGTGTCAATCATGACATTGTATGATACCAACCTATCATCCTTGGTTTGAAAGTGGTCTATAACCTGATTGATGATTAACTGAGAATCACCATAAACCTTTAGATGTTGAATATTCCATTGTAATACTTGATGAAACACTATAATGAGTGATTCATATTCAACCATGTTATTCATACAAGGAAAGTTGATACAGAATGATATAGGGATAAGATCCCCCTATGGTGTAATAAACAAAAGGTTTACCCCTAATATATGTGCTATGAATGATCCATAAAAATACATATTCTAGTGCTAATCCTCAAAAGGTGTTTCAATGATGGTCATAATGGACTCATTTAGGAATTGAAAAGTTGAAGGTTATGTATCTACAATAGGAACTTTAGCAAGTTAATCTATAATAAATTATCCATTGATGGCCTTCTAATTGATTTACTCTATCTCAAATTCACTCAAAATCATGATCCACTTGGCCATGTAGCCTTCTAAAGTTATAGATAGTAGATACTTGATTGGATCTACTTTGGAGGTAACCATGTTCTTATTGTTTAAAATATAATGGTGTAGTTTCTAAGCTACAAAGACCATAGTTAAACATGATTTTTCAATGGGCATATAATTATACTCATACATGACCAGTGTAAGACTTATATATTACACAACATGTTCTTTTCCACCATCATAATGATAAGCTATAAGTGCCCCATGACTTTTGTACATGGAAAATAGATATAGTAGGAAAATCTTTCCTAGCATAAGTGGCTATAAAACAATTAGATTGGTAAGTTAATATTAGAGATATTGGAAAGCTTTCTGGCATTCATCATCCCAATGAAATATGACACATTTATTCAAAAATTGTGTAAATGTATAGTATTTATCAACCAATTGATAAATGAAGCATCTAATAGATAGAATATTACCATGCAAACTATAAAATTACTTCAAATTGGAAGGTGGAAACATCCCGGTAATGGCTTGTAATTTGGATGGATCGACTTTAACCAATATACGAACCATAATGAATCCAAGAAATTTGATTGAAGTAACTCCAAAAAAACACTTCTTATTGTTGAGTCTAACCTTGTATTCATGTAATCTCTCAAATATTCTTTGTAGTATTGTTGGATGATCAACCCTGGTCTTTAATTTTCCCATTATGTCATTTACATCATCTTCAACAATGTAATGCATCATATCATGGAATATGATGGTTATGAATCTTTGGTATGTGGCTCCATCACCTTTGAGACCAAATGACATAACCTGATAATAAAAAATTCCCCATGGAGTGGTGAAAATTATTTTATGTTGATCTTCTGGTATAATCATAATCTAGTTGTATCCTAAAACTCCATCCATTAGTGAAACCATTACATACCCAACTATGGATTTGATAATCATGTCAATGTTTTTTAGATTAAATTTATATTTAGGGTAGGCTTTGTTTATATCTCTAAAACTAGTGTAGATTCTAATTCCTTTTGGATTTTTACTGACTGACACAACTTTCAAGATCCACTATGAGTATTCAATCAGTATAATACATCTCGCTTGAAAGATTTTTTCCAACTTTTTATTTACTAATATAGTAATGTGAGGATGCATCTTGCATAATTTTTAATTCATAGGTTTGGCATCACGATGTATTTTTGGTCAACCATACATTTCTAAAATTGACCTTGTCATAGGTTTACAATTCAATATATGCCTTTATTTGTCCTTCATGATTCGATTTTATCCAATTTATCATCATTTAAGGTTCATATGAAAAGATTAAGGTAAAAGACTTTTGAGACTTAGTGTTATTTTAGGCCTTTATAACCCTAGTAAAAAAGGTTCGAGTTTTTTAAATTGTAAAAGGGGTAATTTTGGTCAAGTCATGTGGTGTTAATGTAATAGTCCCCCTCTTAAAGTTTTTACCACTCATCAAAAAGTCAAAATATAATGTAAAACCCACCTTTATAAGTTTTATTGCCCTTTTATGACTCCAAAAAGTAGATTTTGAATGATATGACATGTTGAAGGGAAATTAAAGAGTTTAAAATCTCATGAGATATTTTTTTACATGCATGAATCAGCTATGTAATCACCTAACATCCATATCCCATCAATATCAAAGGTAAATGTGGTAGTTTCCAGCCAAAACCAAGTGTTTTCACCAAGTCCATAAAGGGTGTACATGTATAAGTTTACCTATAGATGCTCCCGTGGATTTATATGTACCCTTCAAGGCCAAATAAAGGCTTTGGAGGAGTTTCAAACCCATAATATTGTAGAAACCTATCCCACCTTTCCATCAAACTCTTTGGTAGCTTGTGTAATGTCTCAGGTTTTCATTTAGTATAGAGAGGAGAGAGAAATTCAAGACCTGATATTTTAGGGAATGAAAGTGTGTCCCATGACTATCTCATCCATGGCTTGTGTTAAAAATCCATATCCTATTCTTTATGAATAAATCCTAACAATTTGGCCACTCCCATATACTAATCTATTTATGTAGGGTCTAAAGATTGAAATGGTTTTATTCTTCCTTTAGAGTTTTTATATAAATAAGTGCTTGTTTTTTGTTCACAAGAACCCCATATATTTCTTCCATTACCCACACCCTTTTACCACATGTGTGGGAGTATCAAAATCTAAGATTTCTTTAACTTATAGGGTTTTAGTGTAATAAAGTGAAAATATTAATGATGTTAAAGTTTTTTATTAGCTCATTAGTATCTTTCATGTCTCCTTTTCCTCCCATATCCATTAGACCATTCATCATCAAGTGTAACAATATCCATAAGTCCTCTATAATGTCAAATCTATAGTTTCATTGTAGTAGTCATCATGAACAAGGGGTGTACTATGTGGAAGGGTCTGAGTGCCTCCAAAAGAAATAGTTGATGTCCAATTCATATTAAATTCATTTAATTTTTAATAAGTCAATCAAGGGAGGCTTAAAGGAGAAAAGATCAGAAAAAGGACTCTTCACCTGATTAAGGACTTCATCAAGTCTCTTAAGAACTCAAATTAAAGGCATGGATTCAGTGGAAAAGGACAATTTGATGAAAATTAAGAATATATTTAAGTAATCATATATATTTAAGGATTTCAAATACACCCCCATGGTATATTAGTTAAATTTACACCCTTAATGGAACTCCAAATATGAATAAGATAACATAAGTACCTCTTTGAAAGAAATCTTCACCTATAGCAATGTCACTATAACATGGTTTTGAGAGAGATACCATGCTATAACAACCAAATAAGGCTCAAGAACACTTACCTTAAGTGTTATGTGGTCAATCATGTAGGTTTCATACCCTAACCAAGGTATTAAGTCCTTAAGTAGGTAGTTTACATCCTAGTGATGAAACAAGGTTAAAACTCACTTCAAAACTTCACCTACAATAGTCATCACTATTATCACAAAGTGCAGGGTAGTAAGGTGGTCTAATAAGACCTAAATTGATAAAATACAATGTTAATTAGGTTATTTTAACTCACTAATCTAATACATCAGGAAACCAAATTGAGTGTACTGATGAAACCTAAGTTAAGAGGCCCAATAGCTAGCCTAGTTTACCTTATTAGTAGAAATTAAGGTAAATTTGAGGATTTTAAGGTAATTTGTAATCTTACCTAAATATAACTCATAAGAGTGGATGATTTTCCTCTTCAATATGGGTATTATTTTTTAAATTATTTAAATAAGTTTAAGGCTATCATAATACCTTAAGATCATTCCCATGAGAGTGTTGTAAAACATCACCCTGAGAGTGCTTCAAAAGATCTATGTTAGGTGAAGGAAAGAAGATAGTATAAAGGTGAAACAAAGGTAAATAACATATATTATAAAAAATTTAAATGAAATTCACCTTCTTAATCTCCTCAATTCATATTCTTACACACCTATACTATCCTAGTCCATACAACAGAGTTATAGCTCATTGGTGACAAGTTTGAGAAAATAGTCAAGGTTTCAAAATCAAGTTTGAAAATATAGTGAATGGTTTCAAGGTTGATATTGAGGTTTCAAATATTTAATTATCACCATGATTAATTTTAATCATTCATTTCCATCACTATCTTATACAATCCCAAAGCACACCTATAACCCCTAAGTTGGTCTATCCATAACATGAGAAGGAAGTTGAGTGAGAATGGTACTTCATAGAACCATCAAGATTATTATAAGAAGTTGAAGAGATAAGTGATGGCCAATAAAGATCATATATTTAATTTTTAATACCTCAACTCTCCCAAGAAATCCTAATACAAAATAAGACACCTACAGTTAGCATATTAAAGGCAGAATAAGGGAAGTTGTAGGATTCCAAGCAAGTGTCCTTCTTTGTGTTTTGAGAGTTTTCCATATAGGGGAGAAAGGAGCTAGTTTATTGAGGGACTAAAATTTTTTAATTCCACTCAAACCTCCTCAAACCATTTATATTATATATTAATGTCAAAACAACCTAACCTCTCCTTAGGTCTTGCCTCCAAGAGTGGTTACCATATGATACAATCTTCCTTGTATAAATGTATAGAGATGGTTTCATAGTGGATATGAGGTGTCCCACTCAAAAATATCATGAAAAGGATTTTAAAATGTCTCTATTACATATTACCAACTGACAAGGGAGCCTCACATATACCACTTCTCCATACACCTAATCATACCCAATCCTTGAGCAAGCCTACTCCTTTTTAAGCACCTATAGGCCGATTTAGATAAGTAGAGAAACCTTGAATATGTGGAAAACATTCATGAGGAAGTGAAGAGGGTATAGTTTATGAGAGATAATTTATAAGGAATCACCCCATATAAACATTAACATAGTCAAATCACCTCAAGAGTTCACACTGAATTGTAAATAGAGAGGTGAAAAACAAGTGTGAAATAGATGGTGATGAATATCTCTTAAGATAAATCATTACCTATAGAAACCTAATGTGAGATAGGTGGGGTATAAATAGGAATGATATATTATATTTTAAATAATATAGATATGAGTATGATTATAAAGGTAGCCCTAGGAATAGTGTTATAGAATTTAAAAGTTGAACATAGATAAAAATAACATCATGCTATTTACTATGCATGGAAGAGATGTGGAAAGATGAAAATAAGGAATTTGGATTTGATCATAAAGGACTAAAAATATCTCCATAGGTAAATTTATCTATTTAAGTAAACAAAGAGCCTTGATAGGCTATTTAGGCCTGCTGGCACTAGAGAAGTATACACATGCCTACAAGGAGAAAATTCAGTCAACAGGCCTTAGGAGAGCATGCATATACATTGGGAGCCCCAAGAAGGTTTTATAGTGAGGATGAATTCAAGGTATTTATAACTAGGATAAACTAATGAAGATGTACCCATACCATTCAATGGGCGTGGACTTGAAATAACTTTAATAATTATGCTTGCAATTAGGGGGAATATTTTTATGAATGAATGTTAAGAATTTAAGTACTCAAAAATGTCTTACAAACTACCTAACCCATTCATGGAAGGTGATTAGGTTAGTGACCTTGAGATCCATGGAATTTATTTTAAAATTGGATGTATGTATTACATTATATCTCATTAAGACTCTAAGTATTCATGAAACTCCATAAAACCCTAATCAAACCCAATTGTAAAAAACTTGGTGTCTTGGTATCTTAACACCCTAGAATGACCTAGAGAGATCATGGATGGTAAATTATACTTATAGGAGAATATTATCATGGGTTATAATTATATTAACATGATATGGAATGATCATAAATCCATACGTTTTCATAGTTTTAATAAAAAATAAGGGTATGTGCTATGTTGGATGGTAGATCTGATCTTATTATAATGCTCAGTTCTTGAAAGAGAGGTGTGGGGGGCATTATAAAATATTTTAATTTTGTATTTAATATATACCATTCACTATTAGGTCATATATCTAATGGTATAAATTATGTTTGTGCATTTGTGCCTTAATATGTAACCCTTTTTTGATATGAAGGCATTGTAATCATGGTGGCATACTATGAGTGAGTGAAGAGGATATTACAGTGGTTGTATTGTAGGTTTTTCCATTCATTTTTTGGACTTAATAATAATAAGTATTTATATTTTATGTGTGGACATAGCCCATATTGGGTGAACCATGTTAAATTTGTGTCTCTATTATGTTGTGTTTTCTACATTTTATTTAAGTCTTTACTTTATTAATATTGCTTTGTGTTCTATATTCTTAACATGGTAGTCCATATTTATTCCAATCCTTGGAATAGATATTTTGGTACTTGATTCAACTCTTGAATTCATAATATACCCAATATTTTAGTCTAAAATGCCTCTAAAAATACCTTTAAATAGTTAGTATGTTGGTGATTGAAGAGGAATGACCTAGTCAACTAGGGAAGGCAAAATTATAGGTGTTCATTGATCAATAAATATTATATCATAGTATAATATATTGTTTTATGTATTAATATAATGTATTCATAGGTTCTCAATCTCTCTCACAGGCATTTCATGGTTGCCTAGTGCAAACAGATAGGCTACTAGGCCTAATTAGCCTAAGAGTCTTATTTGGTCATCAAAAGGACTCAAGTTTGGCATAGAGGGGATAAGAAAGAAATTAAAGTCAAAGTATAATTTCATGTAACTGATCATTCATGGTAAAATTCACTATTCAATACCATGATAATGAGTAAAGTAGTAGTTTCAAGGCTTAGTCCTCATTTGGAAAGCTAGTGGGCTACTCAAACACCTCATAGAGGCTAATTTCATTTCAATTCACCTTGTAAATACCATAAATAATAATGGTGGATTATTTTATGCATGGTCAAGACTTTGACAAAAATTAACTAAAGTTGACTCATCCTCCACTACCTCATTTCAATGCCAAAAGATCCATTAAGGAGGAGTTATGCATGGAGAGGGTTGAAAAGGGACTATGTAACTGATGTAACTACTATTGAAGATGGAAATTAGTCATTTATGACCCATTTATCTCACATCCATGCCACATTCCCCTCTTTTATTGAAAATATTATCATTGATGTCAAAGGTCTAGTATTGGTGATAAAGGTCCCATTGCATTTAATGGTGTTTTTAATTTTCATATCTTGGATAATGTGTTTTAATATTTATTTAATATTAATGAATATATTTTTGGTTGCATATAATTCAAAACAGGGCCCATGGAGAAGTCAAAGAGTCATGGGGTAAAGATAAAAGAGGAATGGGATGCATTTTCTCATGAAGAATCATCTTGAGGAATTCTAAGAGTCACCATGTGAAGACAAAAGAGGGTATGGTGCATTTTTCTATGAAGGGACACTTTTAGGAATACAAAAAGTCACCAATATAAAGACAAAAGAGGAAAGGATGTATTTTATTATGAAGGGTCATAATGTGACTTTTCAAATGCAAGGATACGAAGGGTCATGTAAGTTTGGTGCCATTTTCCATGAGGATTGAAGGTTCACAAAGGGTGAATGCCAAAGGTCATTTGGAAAGCTATAAATAAAGGATTGAGAATCTATTTGTAATATAAAAGAGATCTCATGGTTTGTATTTGTTTTAGAGGAGATAAAAGTAGGAGATATTGTAGAGTTATATCATTTATTGAGTAAGAAACATTGAGAGAGAGTTGTGTTTTATACATAAGAGGGGTTGGTGCTCTTATTGGATGGTGCTCACAAATATTTCCAAGGGATTAGTGCTCATATGGGTTGGTGCTCATATGGGTTTGTTCTCACAAATATTTATGGTGTTGGGATTGGAAAAGGGGTTGGTGCTCCTAAAATTTGGTGCTTTCAAACTTTGTAATTTTAATTGGTGCTCATTCATATAATTTAGATTATTTTCTATGGTTTTTCCCACTTTAGGTTTTCACATAAAAATCTAGTATCTCTATCTCTCTTGTGTGGTGCATGTTATTTTTTCAATTTTATATCATATCTTGAATGTATAATTAAGTGATTAAATAAAAGAAATCAGATTAAGTAAAAGATATATAATATACTGATTCACCCCCCCCCTCAATATATTTCATGCTTAATAATTGGTATTAGAGAAAGTTCTTTTTTGAAAAAGTTTTACAGCTTGAAGGTAGATCAGGAAAGCACGATGGTTGGATCACATGAAAGTTTTTATATAAATAAGGCACCTTTGTTTGATGGGACAAATTATTCTTTTTGGAGTATAAGGATGAGGACTCATTTTATGACCCTTGGATTTGACATTTGGCAAATAGTCATGGAGGAATATGAAGAGCCACAAACACTTGTAACTACTTCAGTGGAAAAGAAGGCAAAAGAAAATAATGCTAAAGATTTAAATGATATTTTATGTGGTTTATGTGAATCAAAAATTTTCAAAGTTATTTAATGTAAATTTGCTCATGAAACTTGGGTAAAACTTGAGAATATTTACAAAGGTGATGGAAAGGTTCAACAAGCTAAGCTTTAAACTTTCAGAAGATAGTTTGAGAATTGAAAGATGGAAGAGGAAGAAAATATAGCAAGTTATCTTTTGTGAGTTGATCAAATATTTAATTAGATTCAAGGTCTTAGAGAAAAGTTAGAAGAATCAGTTGTGGTACAAAAAGTTTTGAGATCTCTACCATTGAGATTGATGCAAAAGTTTCAAAAATTAAAGAGATGAAGAATTTAGACAAGCTAAAGATGGATGAGCTACATGGTATTCTTATAAAATATGAGATATGGATTGAATAAGAGAAACCCTCAAATAGAGCAACTTCTTTCAAGACATCAAAGAAAGAGAAGGATTAAAGTCAAGAATCAAGTGACAGTTCTAGTGCTAATGAAGATGACAATAGAGCTCTATTCATTTGTAAGACAACAAAGGTAATAGGTAAATATCAAGGAAAATTACCTTTTAAATATTTTAATTGTGGAAATATTAGATATTTTACAACTAAGTGACCAGATAAGGGTAATGTTGACAATGAGGAAGGAAAGTCTACATATAAGAAGAATTTAGAAGGAAAATTCAAGAAAAGATTTGAGAAGAAGATTTTTTATTCTAAAGATCCTAACTCAGTCGAAGATAGTGGAGTTAGTGATTCAGAAGAAGAACAAATTCTATTCATGGTCATACATGAAGATTCCTCTATAAGAAAAAGTATAGATGATCAAGAAGAAGAATAGGATGAAGCTGAAGTCAGCCTGGAAGGAGAAATTATTTGTGCCTTAGAAGAGTTAAAAGCTCTTGAGAATAAGAATAAAAGATTAAATCTCTAGATCAATAAAAATGAAAAGGAGTCAAAGGAAACAATTGGATATCTATAAGCAAGAAGCCAAGAAGAACAAAAAATATCTAACGGCATAGTTGCAAAAAGTAAGTGAAGAATGTGAAAGGTATGTTATTTAAATTCCTTATTTAAAATTAGATCTTAAGAAAATAAATATATTGAATCTCTTACAAAAGAGGAAATAAAAAGGGAAGAAGTTAATAATATAAAGGACATCTCAAACAAAAAAGACTAGAAGGAATAGAGCTACAAAAGATAATCAGTTTAGAGATACACAAATCGGTCCTATTTTTATGGTTACTATTTTTATTGTAATGGATATGGTCATAAGAAAATAGAATGATGAAAAAGGAATAATAATTTTAAAAATAAGAAGTAAATTCATGTAGAGTCAAGTAGAAGCCATAATTATTTTGCTCATATATCAGGCTTTAATGAAGAGGCCATAATATGTTACAAATGAAACAACTTAAGACATATAACTTGGTATCGTAGAAGTGTGTTTGAGTCAGTCAAGAAGGACCAGAGTTTCAAGGCTCTATTGATCAAGAAGAAAGTTTAGATAGGTTCATGGTAGGAGAAATAACTTGAAAAATCTATGTTGGTACAGACAACTTTACATGAAAGAAATGAAGAAAATTCATGGTTTATTTATAGTGGATGTTCCAATAACATGACAGGAGATAAGAGCAATGTCATAACCTTGAAGAAGATTAATGGTGGTACAGTAAAATTTAGAGATAATACTACTGTCAAAATTCCTAGAAAAAGGACATTAAGTTTGGATAATGGTAGAACTAAAACTAAAAATATTTTGTATGTAGAAGGTCTTAAGAATAATATTTAAAGTGTAATTCAAATGTATGATCAAGGGTACACACTAAATTTTTATGAATAATGTTATGAAATTAGGAGAAAAGATTCAGATTTGTTAGTTAAAAATGCTTAGAGAATAGGTAATAATTTGTATATGTTCTCACACATCAAAGGTAAAAGATGTTTGAGTCATATTGAAGAAAGTTGGCTATGGCACAGGAGAATGGAACATAAATTTTGACAATCTTGTCAACATCAATAAGAAGCAAGAAGTCAAACATCTTCCAAAGATTACAAAGCCATCCAAAACTCTTTGTGAACCTTGTCAGCATGGGAACTAGGCTAGAAAGTGGTTCAAAACAAAAGAGTACTCGACCACTCAGATGTTAGAACTTGTTCACACTGATTTATGTGGACCTATGAGAACTCAAAGTACTCAAGGTGAGAAATATTTCATGTTTCTTATTAATGATTTTTAACATATGACTTGGTAATGTTCTTAAAGAAAAAATTAGAAGCTTTTAGAAATTTCAAAGAATTCAAAGCATTAGTTGAAAATGAAACTAATTTGAATATTAAATGTCTAAAATCAGATCAAGGATGAGAATTCATGTTAGATTATTTTATTGATTTTTATGAAGACCATGGATTAAAGAGACATTATTCAACAGCTAAAACTCCATAGCAAAATGGATTAGTTGAATAGAGAAATAAAACAATTTACGAGATGGTGAGGATTATGCTAAATAAATCCAAGATACAAAATAAATATTAGAGAGAAGAAGTTTCTATAGTATTGCATATTTAGAATAGAACATTATTGAGAATCAATAGTGACAAGACTCCTTATGAGTTATGGAAAGACAAACTAGCAAAAGCTGATTTTTCAGAGTTTTCAACAGTAGATGGTTTATAAAAAGAGCTGATAAAAAACTTGGTAAGTTTGAAAATAGAGAAGATGAAGGTATATTTCTTGGTTATTCTTGAAAAAGAAAAGCTTATAAATGTTATAAAAAAATAACCAAGAAAATAGTTGAAAGTGCAAGTGGCAGGATAGAAGAAGATGGAACACAAAGAATCAGTGATCCAATAGACATTCTTGAAATCATTGAAGTGGAAGACTTTGAAGAATTAGATGAAGATGAGAAGAATGATAAAAGGGACACCAAAACTCCATCCAAATGTGTGTAGAGAAATTATAATGAAAGTGACATCATTAGGAAAATAAATGAAGGAATTTACACTAGAAGAATGATGGTAAGTGAATCTAAGAAAGTTAATTTATCTTTGTTATCTAAAAGTTAGCCTAAAACTTTTTCATAAGCTAGAAATTATAAGAATTAGGTTAAGACAATGGATGAAAAATTAATTTAGATATAAAAAAATGATACTTGGGAATTAGTGCCTAGACCAAAAGATCATAATGTGATAGGAATAAAACAAGTTTATAGAAATAAGTTGAATGAAAATGGAGAAGTGACCAAGAATAAAGCAAGATTAGTATGTAAAGGATATGCTCCAATTGAGGTAATATATTTTAAAGAAACTTTTTCACAAGTGGCAAGGCTAGAGGCTATTAAAATGTTTTTTGCATATGTAGTGTTTAAAATTTTCAAAGTGTTTTAGATGGATGTGAAATCTACTTCCTAAATGGGAATCTAGAAGAAGAGGTCTAAATTGAGTAGTCTGAGGGATTTATTCTCTGAAATATTAGTATCCCTGTATGTAGATTGAATAAATCACTATATGGATTAAAACAAACTACCAGAGCTTGGTATGCAAGACTTGATAAATACCTATATGACCAAGGTTTCAAGAGAGGATTTGTTCATAGTAATCTTTACATCAAAATAGAAGGTGAGAATAAATTGATTGTTGTGGTATATGTTGATGACATCATTTATGGAGTAAACATTGAAAACATGACAATTTTTTTTTTTGATAATATGCAAAAAGAATTTGAGATGTCTATGCTTGGATAATTATCATTTTTCTTAGGGTTGCAAATATTTTAGTCAGATAAAAGAATTTTCATATCTCAAAGTAAATATGCCAAGGAAATGTTGAAGAAGTTTGGTTTTTAGGATTGTGCACTAGTTGGAATACCAATGAGTATAACAAATAAGGTGAGAAAGGATGAAGATTCACCTATTGCAGATCAATCTTTATATAGATCTATGATTGGTAGTATTGTATATTTGATAGCATTGAGGCTAGACATCATGCATGTAGTAGGTATTGTTGCAAGATATCAGTCAGCTCCAAAAGACAGTCATGTTTAGTTAGTGAAGAGAATATTCATATATATCAAGGGGATATTGGATTATGGATTATGGTATCTCACAGGTAGAGATTTCACTTTGGTTACTTATATAGATTCAGATTGGGTAGATTGTTTGGATGACAAAAAGAGTACAAGTCAAGGAGATTTCTTTCTAAGTGATAGCTTAGTATCATGGCTAAGTAAAAAGTAGACTTTAGTATCACTTTCTACATCTAAATCATAATATATTATAGCGGTATTGTGTTGTACTCAAGTTCTTTGGATGAAGCAAACTTTGGAAGATATCAAGCTAAAATATGATGAACCTAATTCTATTTTTTGTGATAACACAAGTGCTATTAATATTTTGAAGAATCAAGTGATGCATTCAAGAACAAAATATATTCTCATCAGATATCACTTCTTAAAAGAGTAGGTTGCAGATCAACAAGTTAAGATGGAATATATCAATACTACAAAGTATATTGTAGATATTTTCACAAAGGCACTATAAAAAGATATATTGGAGTATCTATAGAATAATTTGGGAGTAATTTATTTTACATCTTGCTATTGAGGATCAACATTAGTTGAGGTAGAGCTAAGTGTTAGATCCAAGATAGGCCCTTCTCCATTGATTTTAAAGGGGAAAAATAATATAAATAGGTACAAGTATAGGTATAGGTACAAAGAATAGGTACAGGTTACTACAGTAAGGGGGAGTTATTGTATGTTTTTTAGATGGTAATATGTGCAGCTTGGCATGTGTAGTGTAGGTTTTAGGATGTGGTAGTTTTAGTTTGAGGTTGCCATCAATGACAAAGGGGGAGATTGTTGGAAATATTGTCATTGATGTCAAAGGTCTAGTATTGGTGATAAAAGCCCCATTTAACTTAATGGTGTTTTTAATATTCATATCCTAGATAATGTGTGTTAATATTAATTTAATATTAATCAATATATTTTTGGTTGCATATAATTCAAAAGAGGGCCCATAGAGAAGTCAAAGAGTCATGGGGTAAAGACAAAAGAGGAATGGGACACATTTTCTCAAGAAGAGTCATCTTGAGGAATTCTAAGAGTCACCATGTGAATACAAAAGAGGGTATGACACATTTTTTTATGAAGGGACACTTTGAGGAATATGAAAAGTCACTAAGATAAAGACAAAAGAGGAAAGGATGTATTTTTTATGAAGGGTCACCATGTGACTTTTCAAATTCAAGGATACGAAGGGTCATGCAAGTTCAGCATCATTTTCCATGAGGATTTAAGGGTCATAAAGGGTGAAAGCCAAAGGTCATTTGGAAATCTATAAATAAAGGCTTGAGAAGCCATTTTTAATATGCAAGAGAGTGCATGGTTTGTATTTATTTTATAAGAGATAAAAGTAGGAGATATTATAGAGTTATATCATTTGTTGAGTAAGCAAAATTGATAGATAGTTGTGTTTTATACACAAGAGGGGTTGGTACTCCTTTGGGTTGGTGCTAAAAAATAGTTGTGTTAGTGTTTGACAAAGGGGTTGGTTCTCCTACAAGTTGGTGTTTGTAAACTTTGTTATTTGAGTTGGTACTCATTCATATAATTGAGATTGTTCTCTATGGTTTTTTCCACTTTGGGTTTCCATGTAAAAAATCTGCTCTCTCTCTCTCTCTCTCTCTCTCTCTCTCTCTCTCATGTTGCATGTTATTATTTTAGTTTTATGGCATATCTTGAATGTGTGATTAAGTGGCTAAAGAAAATAAATTAGATTAAGTAAAAGATATATAATATACTAATTCACCCCCCTCTCAATATGTTTCATGATTAAGATATTCGCTCATTTTCTTCTATATATTTGAGGCTTTTAACCTTGAATTGTATCCCTTAAGCTAGTATGAGAAAACTCTACCTATACTTGTACTTGTACACCTCTTAGATGAATGAATAGTATACTTGAAACTATTTATTCATGATATGTACTCAGTTTCTCATATTTATTTGATATGAAAAAGTGGTTTCATCTTCCCTTTATAGGTCAAAGTTTCACCTAAGTGCTAACAAACCTTCCTTATAGGCTAACTAATATGTCTCGACATTGATGTCTTAAGATAAAAGTGGATTTATGACTGTAAGTGAATTTAAATAGACCTTATCCTCATTGACCTCCTACTTAAGTCAATTAAACTAACCTCTAGGTGAAAAATTATTTCTTGGAAGCCAATGAAGGTAGTGTTATAATTATGTCCATACTCTATTAGTGTGATTAAGAGTTCAGGTTAAGTGAGTGGGTGGAATTATCAATAGGTGCATCACCACACTTTAGATTAGGAATTCAATTATGCAACTTCACCCCTTTTCATCCCAATAGATTAGGTCTTAGAAGAAGATACTCAAATTAATAAATCTAGTGATCTATCCCCATTAACAATCTAGATGTTTGACCTATAATTAGGTAACCCATAGCCTAAGGTCACTCCCATGTTGGACTAGGTTTGAAGTTAGGACTTTAAAACTTCTCTCCTTAGCTAGGGTGTAACCTAGAACATCCAATAATTTTGGCAATCCTAGTGGGATGATATTCAAGTGCCTTTAAGCATGATTTGACAACATAGAAGGACAACTTGCAGCCATACTTGAGAGATTAGGTAGAGTTATGGTTAAAAAGTTACAATAAAGTCATATCAAGTCTTCACTTCAAGGGTAAGAAATATTATCATCCCTTGTTTCATTCTTTATTTTATGCTTGATGATGAGGTATGGATGGTTATTGTAGACACCGAAATCGTGTCTAACCCTTGGTCATCCTCCCCCTTGGTCCCTTTCTAACTTCTAACCATGCCTAACCTATGTATTATTAATTTAAAATAATTATCTTATTTTAAATTAATAATTCTTTCTCTCCCCTTGCCATCTCACCCCCTTTTCCACCTCTCCTCTCCTTAGATTCCTTTCCCTTAGATACCCTCATTTATCACCCTATGACCTATTCCAACTTCCCCTCCACTAATCCTCACGTTTATTTATCCACCTTCGACTATTTTTGCATGACCAATTGACCTGCGCAGTTGGAAGAATGGGCGAAAGGTTAATTTTAGCCTTTTTGCTGTTATTCCAGCTGCCGACGTCAGTTACCTGTCGGCCGATGCCGGTGGGATCGCTGATGTCAGTTGCTTAAGACTATCCCAAAGGTGATTTTTGATGGCTCTCTCACATCCCATTTTTGAATCCTTGCATCCGCTCTTTCAATCCACTCCTTTGAACTTCAATCATTCACCTTACGCCCTTTAACAATCAGCCAATCTTCTAGTCTTCAATCCACTAGACCTCTCACTCTCTCTCTCACAAGGCTTTTGCACCAGCTACAGCAACAACAGGGACTCTGCATCAGTCTTCTACATCAACAATAGGTACAAGCACTATTAGCACTCCTTCTGCAAGCCACAGGTAAGTATTTTGTCTATGTTTTCATTATGTTTTCAATTATTACTTCCAAGTAATATCACCCCCAGACCAGACTATCAGCTAAACCAGACTTGACTCCCTCTCAAAAATGCTAAGAGGCATTCCCATATCCTTACCACCTCTATTCCCCTTTTCAGAACATACACTTTGTCCATTATCCCTGCAACTCTGCCTAGACCCTTGCACAGACCATTAACAAGGGCCAAACTCCTTCTCAAACCCATCCACAGCCCTAAAACCCTTCAAGACCTAACCAGACCTCATCCAAAGACTACTGCCCTAATTGACACTGGCTACAGAGACCACTACCTTCATCGATGTCGATAGACTAATCGACATCGGTAGACCTTGACAACCGATGTCGGTAGACTAACCTACGTCGGTGACTATGACCAGACCGACAATATCATTTAGGTAAGCATTTACTTCTATTTCTATTTTAGTCTTTAATCATTTTAGTCTTTTATCATTTTGTCTTTTATCAGACATTATTTTTGTCAATCAATGGGTTTACATCCCTTAAGGAAGTCTTTATACTTCTCAGATCAAGCTTTTGCTTGGCAGCCCACCATCTCCTCATCTAACGCCTTCTTTGTTTTAGTCTCTTTCTTCTACAGGTGTCATCCTCCACAACCAAAGAGGAGTTCTCACAACATCTCAATTTGGTGCGCAAGACTATATCCAGGTACATACAAGCCTTAGACCATTTCCCTTAGTTTCTCATTTCCTCTTTTGAATGTGAAAGCGAAAATCATATAGAAATATTCTAGCACGCGTAGTGGGACCCTAGGGTCTTCCTTGGGTTCTTTTCTTTCTTTTCATATAGGGTGCATTAGGTTTCTCCTTTTCATCTCTTTCTTCTATCTTCCAAAAGACACCATTAGCAGGATTAAAAATAACTCTTCTTTCTTTTCTTGCATCTTAGACTAGTCAAAAGTCATACTCTTCAACCCTTTCTCCATTTGTCTTCATACGAACTCACACTTCAATTTTGGGCTTAAAATACATTGCATTTCATTTCTTCTTGACTGCATACTTAGTCCACATCTAGTAATTAAAAACCGCATCATGAATTAATCGTAGGCCACTTATGTTACACAACCGAATCACTTACACAAATCAAACATCAAAACTTACCTAAGACAAGGCCCGATTGGGATTTCATCACCCAGCGGATAGCTTACCCGTCCCGACAATCCCACTTGGATTTCACCACCAAGGGGAAAGCCCACTCTGTTCTCTGGCAGAGGATAATCTCTAGGGAAAGTATATTTTGGCTAAGCGAGACCAGTTTATCACTGGGCTCGTGAAGTGAGGGGAGCTTGCTCCTTAGCACCAGGCCATGTATAGAACCTAACACAGACTCTTTTGCACCTAAACAAACCTGAAACCATCTTTAGACTACTTCTTCTAGGACCCTTCTACAAGCCAACCTCCCCAACACATTCTAAGGCAAAAGCCAATAGGATTATAAAAGTTGATTCTTAGGATTTAGCGCTTAGGGCTTGCCTATCTCCATCTATTTTTCTGTTCCTATCTAGTTTTTTTGAGCTAGTGAGGACGTTTTTTTCCTTTTTTCCAAGACTCTTCAAATTTTTTGAGTTTCTGGAAACCACAGTCACTGGCATCAGTTTTACCACTGATGTCGGCAACCTTCCCTCACCGACATCAGTTATCTGACCGATGTCAGCCATCTGTTCTCACCGACATCAGTTTTTCAATCGACGTCGGTCTCTATCACAAACTTTTTTCCCAAAATAGTAGCCTTAAAACCCACCCCTTTTTTTGCCAAAACCTCATTATATTATAGTAGCCTTGAATGGTTTTGACACGTAGTCAAACCACGGCTCTTCTTGACCACGTGAGGCATCAACCACTTCCGCCTTCCCCATCCATAACCAGTCCCCTAATGGAGTTTCATTTAGAGATCGAACGAACTCCTAGTCGACCGACCCTGACTTAGACCCCCATTGTCCCTGAAGGGGAACAAGATTTTGAAAAATTCTTGGACCTCAATGTCAAATCCCTTCAAAATTATCTCGCAAGAAACCAAATGCGGGACCTTTCAGGTGAAGCAGCGATGACATCAACACCATCCACTCAGGCTATTGCCTCAACCATTAACCCGACCATGGCCAATACACAAAGTTTGGCCTCCCCATCTATTTTTAGACTGACCTCCATCGGGGTTTCATTACCCCCTCAACCACACGCAATTCAACCAAGTTCTACATCATACCAGAACTTGATTGTCTCGACCCCACTCACTCTTTCACCTATAAATGTAGGAGTGTCTACCTCCCCCTTTGATAATGCCGCCATGTAACCACCTTTGGTAGTATCTAGTCAAATCATGCCTTTTACCTTCACAATGCAACCACCCTTGGCCTCCATTTCTGTCCCAATGACTAGTTATCAATACGTTGCACCCCTATAAGTGCAACTGACTACGTCGTATGCCCCTTCTAGCACCTTTCAAGTGCCCTACAACCTAGGGGGTGCTCCACCCACAAATCCATCAGTAGATATAATCAAAATGCTGATGGACAAAATGTCTAGTCTCGAGACCTCTATTTCTGGTTCACGCAATGCCCTATCATATGAGCAAATTTGCAACAAACCCATCTATCCCTCCGTCCCGATCTGACCATACCCCAACTAGTGGGAGCTTCCTAAATTTACTTGCTTTCAAAGTAAAGAAGACCCACAACAACATCTATGAGCATTCAGGCATGCTTGTTATCTCATAGCCCATGATGATGCATTACTTCTACGCATGTTTCCCATGACACTTTCTGGCCCCTCCCTTGACTGGTATAGCTCTCTTACCAGACATTCTATCTTTTCATTCACTCAACTTGCAAAATTATTTATTGACCATTTTTCTATCAATATCACCAAACAAGTCTCAATCATAGACCTATATTCTATCTGACAATTTGATGACAAATCAATAATCAATTTTGTTAACTGTTGGAGAGGCTTGATTAACCAGCTCTCCTTCTCCTTGCCTCAACCTGAGCTCATCGAGCTCTTTTCTCAAGCATGTGCCAGGCACATCTCTTCCACCTTGTGGGTTCAAACATTCTACACTTTCGATGACACTTTCACCATGGCCTGAAAGCTTGAACTCCGTGCCATTGAAGAAGATAAGCTCAAATTGCGTAATACTAATGCAAGAACTAATGACCCTTCTTATTTTAGACCTTCTTCTTCCCACTCCAAATCCAAAGGAGTGGCCAACACTGTGGTCATTAGATCACCATCTTTGAGAACAACCAACCAATCTCAACCTTCTTCAACGTCCCAAAGCATCACCAAACAATTCTAACAATGGTACATCCAGCGTTCATACACTCCACTTGGAGAATCATACGCTTCCATTTTGGAAAAACTTGTCAAGCAAGGGGTCATCAATCTCCCTCCAATCTGACCACCTCAATTCGACTCTTCAAAAGCCATCCCTACGTGGTATAGGGAAAACAACTTTTGTCACTATCACCGCGTCCAAGGCCATGACATCAACAACTACCGAACCTTTAAAAACATCATTCAAGACATGATAGACAAAGGTAATCTCGTCTTGAACAACCCGAACACCCCACCCAACCAACACATCGATATCTTCAAACAACCCTTTCCTAATCATCCGCCTACCCAAAATAATGTCCAAACCATGACCGATAGCTCCCAAGAGCATGACATACACACGGTTAACACGGTCTCACCTCTTGTCCCTGACCAACCTCCTCCACAGGTAGAAGAACTTTCTTCTCCTATTATTCCTCCATCGACCTCTCTTATATTGGAGGATGCCTTGACCATACCAACGCCATTAGCCCCACCTCTAATGGAGGACCCTACCTTGCCTACTCCTCAAGCACAAGTAGAAGACACCATCATCCCTGCCCTCTACCCTCTTGAGGAGCCACACTCTCCTATTTCTTCTCCACCAAGAGAAGAACCAGTCTCTTCACCCATTTCGATCGAGGAAGACCCAGTCACGGTTTCCTCTTGCCTTTTGTCTGAGATTGCTACATCGTACTCACCTCCATCCACATCTGAACTCAAACTCGTATCTAACCTCACCTCACACAATGGTGGCCCTCAACCCAAATCTAAGAAGGCCACTAAACCACACCAGAGGACTCCTCCCTCACCTTCATCATTACCTTCAATTTTGGGCCCGCATCTATCCACTTTAATAGGAGTGATTCATACTCCCATATTTCACAGAGGCAAGTCACCTCCATTATCCTCTCAACCCATCAGACATATATTTCCTCCAAAACATCTAACACCTATCACCACCAAAGTGCCATCTACACGTGTGGCTGCACCACCCACAAAAATGATGGTACGACTAATGCCTCTTACGCCTCTCAAACCAAAATCATCAACCCCCACTGCAACAAGATGCACAGACCCATTAGCAGGTTCTTATGTCTTGCTGTTACAGCAATTATTGCAGTCTTCTCGCATCAGTCTCCCACCTCTTAGACCATACCAATCTCTCAGACCAAAACCACCCTAGTTTGATGACACTATAATTTGTGCGTATCATCGCACACCTGGGCATGACACCGAGCATTGTTGTGCCCTCAAGGTTGTCATTCGCCAATGTTTGGAGAAAGACACCCTTCTTCCTGACCACATTGTCAACAAACCTTCAACCTCCTCACCGTCTCACTCATCAACTCTCAAATCAAGACCATCTTGGTTCGGCAACTCTAAATTTTGTCACTATCATCACAAATAGGGACATGACACTGAGCGTTGTTGCACTCTTAAGGTTGTCATTCATCAACATCAGAGAAAGGATACCCTTCTCATCAAGGATCCTCTTCACCTCCCCTTCAACAAATCATTGACATCATCACATACTTCTCAAACCTCATCACATAAATCGGGATCTCCATGCCAGACTATGGTCCCTTTGCCACCTTTAACCCCCTTATTCAACATCAACATAGTCAATCTGACCACCAAGCCTCAACCGACCTTGACCAATATGTCAAACATTCTCCCTAGCCACTGGGGGAATTCAACGTTCATCCAAGCCTTGACCAACCTTTCAACCCAGTCCCGACCAAATATAAATCACTCTTTTAATCCTAAACCTTGACTAGGCCTCAACCATGCCTCAACCAAACAAGCATCAACTGACCTCGACCAAGCCTCAACCAAGTCTCGACCAATCAACCAACCAAGCCTCAACCAAACCATTGACCTATCTTCGCCCAAACATTCAACCAAACCATTGACCCAATCTCAACCAAACATTCAACTTGACCTTGACTGATCTTTTAATCATGATATCGACCAATCATTGACCAAATATCAATTGGCCAAGCCATTAACCCATCTTTGACCAAACATTCAACCCAACCATTGACCAATCATCGACCAAGTATCCATCAACCCGACCCTCGACCAAACATTCAACAATTCTTGACCAATCAGTGACCATATCAACCATCCAATCATCTTCAACACATGACCAATTTGGAAAGAAGTAAATGAGGCAAGTTTGCCCCAAATTGGCTCAAACCTTTCATCATCACGCACAAGCATGGACCAGGGACTTATCAGAACTTGAGCCTCTTAATGCCTTGCATCTGTGACCATTCTACTGTTAGTCGAGTACTCATCCACTTGACATTTAACTTGAGCTCATCCCTTGAGTAATCCCTATCCTCTTAATCCTCATTCCTTTCAACCCTATTCCCCTAAACAAATCCTCTATAACCCTTTTATAAGTATGGATGCTTTGTCCTAATAAAAGGGAGCCCTTGAACTTCTATAGTCTCGTCCATGACTCAAAATTCTGTCAAAAATAATCAAGATGTCAAAATATCCAAGGTCACAAACTCTAAAAGTAGACTACACCCTTGAAGGATAGTTGTACTATCATTTTTGTAGCTAATAGACTACTCCCTCGAAGGACAGCGATTCAAAATCCCTTAAATATATAAAGCAAAAATATAGACCACTCCCTCGAAGGATGGCTATGACTAACTCTTGCTGCAAATGACACTCTCTTAGAAGCTTCCCACATGGATCAGCTTCACAACATGACCACAAAACAAAATGACATCTCTATGTAGACTTCCCGCATTGATCAGTTTGCACCAAAAAAAAAAAAAAAAAAAAAAAAAAACCAGGTCATGGACTTGGCTTATACTTGTCTCAGGGTCTCCTATAAAAAAGGGCAAGGTTATCTCTACTCTAAAATGGGTTACCCTATCCTCACCTATCATAACACATGCTCAAGGGACTTTGAGCTCACTTTAATGTCAAAGTGATTCGATTACCTCTCTAACACAACCCATGGTCAACGACGTAATGCATGAATGAGGCTCTTAGTTCTAACAACCCCTATCTATGCTATCATTTTGGTCCTTGTCAATGAAAGGGAGAATATGCCTCTCACTTCCTTTACACTTTGGTCACATTCGAACTTCATCACTTGTCAGACCCAATCAACTTGACTCTTTTCAGAACACTCACATAGCCTATTCACACTAGTTTCTATGGACACCAATACACATGGAAACTATCGACCAGACACAATTTATGTTAAGCATAAACCATTACTTGCTGAAGCATAAATAGACCTCAATTCATTTTTAGCATACATCCATCACGAATATGTAAAATTGCTAGGGATGAAAGACCCCTCACCAATGTTACAAAATACACCATCACACAATATGGAAAAGGCTGTAACATCATCTTATCCTCATCATTTCAACACATGACCAAACCAATCATCGACCACCTTTGACCTCTTCATCTGGACTACATTGGTCTGAGGCCCTAAGACAGGGGCTATGTAGGCAGCACTCAGTTGACACGACATCTTCTAGGGTTAGCTCGACCATCCTCATTTATTTGTCTACCTGATGGACAAACCACATTCTTCTCTTTTGACCATGACTTGACCTCGACCAAAACATTCTATCACTTCGAACCTTTTCCTCCCTTTTGGGAGAACTACATTGGCCTGAGGCCCTTCACACAGGGGCTATATAGGTAGCACTCAAATCACATGATGTCTTCTGAGGTTAGCTCAGCCACATTCCTTCATCCATCCATCCACCTCGACCAATGACCATGGAGATTGCGACTATCTCCTTTGACTACAACCACTTCCAAGACAAACGTTGCCTTGGTTGTTTTTGCATGTATGCTACCTCATGAATGGTTAGCAAAATTGTGCACAGATCATTTTGACCTTCACAAGTATAGGATCACAAGCCGGTTGATCCCCACTACTTGTGACATTTTCATGTTTCCAGGAGCACTTGCTGAGCCCGAGATACCTGGAACATGACGACCATTGGAGCTTCAGCTTAGATTGAATAACCCGATCAGCTATGACCAAATGTTGGGGCCTAGTTACATCAATTTTGGCACTCCTTGACCTTGACCTACGACAATTTGACCTGACCATCTCGTGAAGTGGTATATGCGCAATCATGACTTTTGTAGCGTTCACACTCCATCTTCACCTTTTTCATCCATCTCTCTGTCAAATTAGCACCTAATTCCAGGTTTCCTTCTCTCGACTCCTGCTTTAAGGGGGAATACCTCATCCCATAATCGAGGTAACCAACCCACCTATTTTTGTCTTACAGTTCATTAGAACAACCAACAAGACAAAAAGGGGCAAATGTAGACACCGAAATCATGTCTAACCCTTGGTCATTCTCCCCCTTGGTCCCTTTCTAACTTCTAACCATGCCTAACCTATGTCTTATTAATTTAAAATAATTATCTTATTTTAAATTAATAATTCTTTCTCTCCCCTTGCCATCTCACCCCCTTTGCCACCTCTCCTCTCCTTGTATTCCTTTCCCTTGGATACCCTCATTTATCACCCTATGACCTATTCCAACTTCCCCTCCACTAATCCTCACATTTATTTATCCACCTTTGACCATTTTCGCATGACCAATTGACCTGGGCAGTTGGAAGAATGGGCGAAAGGCTAATTTTAGACTTTTTGCCGTTATTCTAGCTACCGACGTCGGTTACCTGTCGATCGACGCTAGCGGGATCACCGACGTTGATTGCTTAAGACTAGCCCAAAGGCAATTTTTGATGGCTCTCTCGCATCCCATTTTCGAATCTTTGCATCCACTCTTTCAATCCACTCCTTTGACCTTCAATCATCTACCTTTCACCCTTCAACAATTAGCCAATCTTCTAATCTTCAATCCACCAGACCTCTCACTCTCTCTCTCACAAGGCTTCTGTACTAGCTATAGCAATAGTAGGGACTCTGCATTAGTCTTTTACATCAACAATAGGTACAAGCACTAGTAGCACTCCTTCTACAAGCCACATATAAGTATTTTGTCTATGTTTTCATTATGTTTTCAGTTATTGTTTCCAAGTAATATCACCCCCCAAACCAGAGTATCAGCTAGACCAGACTTGACTCCCCCCAAAAACACTGAGAGGCCTTCCCATATCATTACCACCTCTATTCCCCTTTTTAGAACATACACTCTGTCCATTGTCCTTGCAACTCTACCCAGACCCTTGCACAAACCATTAATAAGGGCCAAACTTCTTCTCAGACCCATCCACAGCCCTGAAACCTATCCAGACCTAACCAGACCTTGTCCAAAGACTACTGCCCCGATCGATGCCAGCCGTAAAGACCACTTCCTTCACCGATGTCGGCAGACCTTGACAACCAATGTTGGCAGACTAACCGACATCAGCGATTGTGACCAGACTGACAATAACATTCAGGTAAACATTTGCTTCTATTTTTGTTTCAGTCTTTAATCATTTCAGTATTTTATCATTTTGTCTTTTATCAGACATTATTTTTATCAATCAGTGGGTTGACATCCCATAAGTCTTTATACTTTTAGGATCAAGCTTTTGCTTGGCAGCCCACGATCTCCTCATCTAACACCTTCTTTGTTTTAGTCTCTTTCTTCTATAGGTGTCATCCTCCACAACCAAAGAGGAGTTCTCACAATGTCTAAATTTGGTGCGCAAGACTATATCCAGGTACATACAAGCCTTACACCATTTCCCTTAGTTTCTCATTTCCTCTTTTGAATGTGAAAGCGAAAATCGTATAGAAACATTCTGGCACACCTGGTGGGACCCTAGGGTCTTCCTTGGGTTCTTTTCTTTCTTTTCATATAGGGTGCATTAGGTTTCTCCTTTTCATCTCTTTCTTCTATCTTCCAAAAGACACCATTAGCAGGATTAAAAAGAACTCTTCTTTCTTTTCTTGCATCTTAGACTAGTCAAAAGTCATACTCTTCAACCCTTTCTCCATTTGTCTTCATACGAACTCACACTTCAATTTTGAGCTTAAAATACATTGCATTTCACTTCTTCTTGACTGCATACTTAGTCCACATCTAGTAATTAAAAATTGCATCATGAATTAATCATAGGCCACCTATGTTACACAACCGAATCACTTGCACAAATCAAACATCAAAACTTACCTGAGACAAGGCCCGACTGGGATTTCATCACCCAGTGGATACCTTACCCGTCCTACAATCCCACTTGAATTTCACCACCAAAGGGAAAGCCCACTCTGTTCTCTGGTAGAGGATAATCTCTAGGGAAATTATATTTTGGCTAAGTGAGACCAGCTTATCACTGGGCTCGTGAAGTGAGGGGAGCTTGCTCCTTAGCACCAGGCCATGTACAAAACCTAACACAGACTCTTAAGCGCCTAAACAAACTTGAAACCATCTTTAGACTACTTCTTCTAGGACCCTTCTACAAGCCAACCTCACCAACACATTCTAAGGCATAAGCCAATAGGATTCTAAAAGTTGATTCTTAGGATTTAACGCTTAGGGCCTGCCTGTCTCCATCTATTTTTATGTTCCTATCTGGTTTTTTTGAGCTAGTGAGGACTTTTTTTCCTTTTTTCCAAGAATCTTCAAATTTTCTAAGTTTCTAAAAACCACAGTCACTGGCATCGGTTTTACCACTGACATTGGCAACCTTCCCTCACCGACATCAGTTATCTGACTGACATCGGCCATCTATTCTCATCGACATCAATTTTTCAATCGACGTCGGTCTCTGTCACAAACTTTTTTCCCAAAATAACAGCCTTAAAACCCACCCCTTTTTCTACCAAAACCCCACTCTAGTTTTTTGAGATTGAAAAACATAGTTTATAGAACCTGAACCCTTCTTGCCTTGAATGGTTTTGACACACAGTCAAACCACGGCTCTTCTTGACCACGTGAGGCATCAACTACTTCCGTCTTCCCCGTCCATAACCAGTCCCCTAATGGAGTTTTGTTTAGAGACTGAATGAACTCCTACTCGACTGACCCCGACTCAGACGCCCATCGTCCCTGAAGGGGACCAAGATTTTGAAAGATTCTTGGACCTCAATGTCAAAGCCCTTCAAAATTATCTTGCAAAAAACCAAACGCGGGACCTTTCGGGTGAAGCGGCGATGACATCAACACCATCCACTACCCAGCCTTTTATGACTCAGGCTATTGCCTCAACCATTAACCCAACCATGGCCAATACACAAAGTTTGGCCTCCCCATCTATTTTTAGACCGACCTCCATCTGGGTTTCATTACCCCCTCAACCACACGCAATTCAACCAAGTTCTACATCATACCAGAACTTGATTGTCTCGACCCCACTCACTCTTTCACCTATAAATGTAGGAGTGTCTACCTCCCCCTTTGATAATGCCGCCATGCAACCACCTTTGGTAGTATCTAGTCAAATTATGCCTTTTACCTTCACAACGCAACCACCCTTGGCCTCCATTTCTGTCCCAACGACTAGTTATCAATACGTTGCACCCCTATAAGTGCAACTGACTACGTTGTATGCCCCTTCTAGCACCTTTCAAGTGCCCTACAACCTAGGGGGTGCTCCACCCACAAATCCATCAGTAGATATAATCAAAATGCTGATGGACAAAATGTCTAGTCTTGAGACCTCTATTTTTGGTTCACGCAATGCCCTCTCATATGAGAAAATTTGCAACGAACCCATCCATCCCTCCATCCTGATCTGACCATACCCCAACTAGTGGGAGCTTCCTAAATTTACTTGCTTTCAAAGTAAGGAAGACCCACAACAACATCTATGAGCATTCAGACATGCTTGTTATCTCATAGCCCATGACGATGCATTACTTCTACGCATGTTCCCCATGACGCTTTCTAGCCCCTCCCTTGACTGGTATAGCTCTCTTACCAGACATTCTATCTTTTCATTCACTCAACTTGCAAAATTATTTCTTGACCATTTTTCTATCAATATCACCAAACAAGTCTCAATCACAGACCTGTATTCTATCTGACAATTTGATGACAAATCAATAATTGATTTTGTCAACTGTTGGAGAGGCTTGATTAACCAGCTCTCCTTCTCCTTGCCTCAACCTGAGCTCATCGAGCTCTTTTCTCGAGCATGTGCCAGGCACATCTCTTCCACCTTGTGGGTTCAAACATTCTACACTTTCGACGACACTTTCACCATGGCCTGAAAGCTTGAACTCCGTGCCATTGAAGAAGATAAGGTCAAATTGCGTAATACTAATGCAAGAACCAATGACCCTTCTTCTTCTAGACCTTCTTCTTCCCACTCCAAATCCAAAGGAGTGGCCAACACTGTGGTCATTAGATCACCATCTTTGAGAACAACCAACCAATCTCAACCTTCTTCAACGTCCCAAAGCATCACCAAACAATTCCAACAATGGTACATCGAGCGTTCATACACTTCGCTTGGAGAATCATACGCTTCCATTTTGGAAAAACTTGTCAAGCAGGGGGTCTTCAATCTCCCTCCAATCTGACCACCTCAATTTGACTCTTCAAAATACATCCCTACGTGGTATAGGGAAAACAACTTCTGTCACTATCACCAACACATTCTAAGGCATAAGCCAATAGGATTCTAAAAGTTGATTATTAGGATTTAACGCTTAGGGCCTGCCTGTCTCCATCTATTTTTATGTTCCTATCTAGTTTTTTTGAGCTAGTGAGGACTTTTTTTCCTTTTTTCCAAGAATCTTCAAATTTTCTAAGTTTCTGGAAACCACAATCACCGGCATCGGTTTTACCACCGACGTTGGCAACCTTCCCTCACTGACAGCAGTTATCTGACTAACGTCGGCCATCTATTCTCACCGACATCAATTTTTCAATCGACGTCAGTCTCTGTCACAAACTTTTTTCCCAAAATAGCAGCCTTAAAACCCACCCCATTTTCTACCAAAACCCCATTCTAGTTTTTTGAGACTGAAAAACATAGTTTATAGAACCTGAACCCTTCTTGCCTTGAATGGTTTTGACACACAGTCAAACCACGGCTCTTCTTGACCACGTGAGGCATCAACTACTTCCGTCTTCCCCGTCCATAACCAGTCCCCTAATGGAGTTTTGTTTAGAGACTGAATGAACTCCTACTCGACTGACCCCGACTCAGACGCCCATCGTCCCTGAAGGGGACCAAGATTTTGAAAGATTCTTGGACCTCAATGTCAAAGCCCTTCAAAATTATCTTGCAAAAAACCAAACGCGGGACCTTTCGGGTGAAGCGGCGATGACATCAACACCATCCACTACCCAGCCTTTTATGACTCAGGCTATTGCCTCAACCATTAACCCAACCATGGCCAATACACAAAGTTTGGCCTCCCCATCTATTTTTAGACCGACCTCCATCTGGGTTTCATTACCCCCTCAACCACACGCAATTCAACCAAGTTCTACATCATACCAGAACTTGATTGTCTCGACCCCACTCACTCTTTCACCTATAAATGTAGGAGTGTCTACCTCCCCCTTTGATAATGCCGCCATGCAACCACCTTTGGTAGTATCTAGTCAAATTATGCCTTTTACCTTCACAACGCAACCACCCTTGGCCTCCATTTCTGTTCCAATGACTAGTTATCAATACGTTGCACCCCTATAAGTGCAACTGACTACGTTGTATGCCCCTTCTAGCACCTTTCAAGTGCCCTACAACCTAGGGGGTGCTCCACCCACAAATCCATCAGTAGATATAATCAAAATGCTGATGGAAAAAATGTCTAGTCTTGAGACCTCTATTTTTGGTTCACGCAATGCCCTCTCATATGAGCAAATTTGCAACGAACCCATCCATCCCTCCGTCCTGATCTGACCATACCCCAACTAGTGGGAGCTTCCTAAATTTACTTGCTTTCAAAGTAAGGAAGACCCACAACAACATCTATGAGCATTCAGACATGCTTGTTATCTCATAGCCCATGATGATGCATTACTTCTACGCATGTTCCCCATGACGCTTTCTAGCCCCTCCCTTGACTGGTATAGCTCTCTTACCAGACATTCTATCTTTTCATTCACTCAACTTGCAAAATTATTTCTTGACCATTTTTCTATCAATATCACCAAACAAGTCTCAATCACAGACCTGTATTCTATCTGACAATTTGATGACAAATCAATAATTGATTTTGTCAACTGTTGGAGAGGCTTGATTAACCAGCTCTCCTTCTCCTTGCCTCAACCTGAGCTCATCGAGCTCTTTTCTCGAGCATGTGCCAGGCACATCTCTTCCACCTTGTGGGTTCAAACATTCTACACTTTCGACGACACTTTCACCATGGCCTGAAAGCTTGAACTCCGTGCCATTGAAGAAGATAAGGTCAAATTGCGTAATACTAATGCAAGAACCAATGACCCTTCTTCTTCTAGACCTTCTTCTTCCCACTCCAAATCCAAAGGAGTGGCCAACACTGTGGTCATTAGATCACCATCTTTGAGAACAACCAACCAATCTCAACCTTCTTCAACGTCCCAAAGCATCACCAAACAATTCCAACAATGGTACATCGAGCGTTCATACACTTCGCTTGGAGAATCATACGCTTCCATTTTGGAAAAACTTGTCAAGCAGGGGGTCTTCAATCTCCCTCCAATCTGACCACCTCAATTTGACTCTTCAAAATCCATCCCTACGTGGTATAGGGAAAACAACTTCTGTCACTATCACCAACACATTCTAAGGCATAAGCCAATAGGATTCTAAAAGTTGATTATTAGGATTTAACGCTTAGGGCCTGCCTGTCTCCATCTATTTTTATGTTCCTATCTAGTTTTTTTGAGCTAGTGAGGACTTTTTTTCCTTTTTTCCAAGAATCTTCAAATTTTCTAAGTTTCTGGAAACCACAATCACCGGCATCGGTTTTACCACCGACGTTGGCAACCTTCCCTCACTGACAGCAGTTATCTGACTAACGTCGGCCATCTATTCTCACCGACATCAATTTTTCAATCGACGTCAGTCTCTGTCACAAACTTTTTTCCCAAAATAGCAGCCTTAAAACCCACCCCATTTTCTACCAAAACCCCATTCTAGTTTTTTGAGACTGAAAAACATAGTTTCTAGAACCTGAACCCTTCTTTCCTTGAATGGTTTTGACACACAGTCAAACCATGGCTCTTCTTGACCACGTGAGGCATCAACTACTTCCGTCTTCCCCATCCATAACCAGTCCCCTAATGGAGTTTTGTTTAGAGACCGAATGAACTCCTACTCGACCGACCCTGACTCAGACCCCCATCATCCCTGAAGGGGACCAAGATTTTGAAAGATTCTTGGACCTCAATGTCAAAGCCCTTCAAAACTATCTCACAAGAAACCAAACGCGGGACCTTTCGGGTGAAGCGGCGATGACATCAACACCATCCACTACCCAGCCTTTTATGACTCAGGCTATTGCCTCAACCATTAACCCAACCATGGCCAATACACAAAGTTTGGCCTCCCCATCTATTTTTAGACCGACCTCCATCTGGGTTTCATTACCTCCTCAACCACACGCAATTCAACTAAGTTCTACATCATACCAGAACTTGATTGTCTCAACCCCACTCACTCTTACACCTATAAATGTAGGAGTGTCTACCTCCCCCTTTGCTAATGCCACCATGCAACCACCTTTGGTGGTATCTAGTCAACTTATGCCTTCTACCTTCATAATGCAACCACCCTTGGCCTCCATTTCTTTCCCAATGACTAGTTATCAATACGTTGCACCCCTACAAGTGCAACTGACTACGTCGTATGCCCTTCTAGCACCTTTTAAGCACCCTAAAACCTAGGGGGTGCTCCACCCATAAATTTGTCAGTAGATATAATCAAAATGCTGATTGACAAAATGTCTAGTCTCGAGACCTCTATTTTTGGTTCACGCAATGCCCTCTCATATGAGCAAATTTGCAACAAACCCATCCATCCCTCCATCCCGATCTGACCATACCCCAACTAGTGGGAGCTTCCTAAATTTACTCACTTTCAAAGTAAGGAAGACCTGCAACAACATCTACGAGCATTCAAACATGCTTGTTATCTCATAGACCATGACGATGCGTTACTTCTACGCACGTTCCCCATGACACTTTCTGGCCCTGCCCTTGACTGGTATAGCTCTCTTACCAGACATTCTATCTTTTCATTCACTCAACTCACCCAATTATTTCTCAACCATTTTTCTATCAATATCACCAAACAAGTCTCAATCACAAACCTGTATTCTATCTGACAATTTGACGACGAATCAATAATCGATTTTGTCACCCATTAGAGTGGCTTGATTAACCAGCTCTCCTTCTCCTTGCCTCAACCTAAGCTCATTGAGCTCTTTTCTCAAGCATGTGCTAGGCACATCTCTTCCACCTTGTGGGTTCAAACATTCCACACTTTTGATGAAGCTTTCACCATGGCCCAAAAGCTTAAACTCTATGCCATTAAAGAAGATAAGGTCAAATTGTGTAATACTAACGCAATAACCAATGACCCTTCTTCTTCTAGACCTTCTTCTTCCCACTCCAAATCCAAAGGAGTGGCCAACATTGTGGTCATTAGATCACCATCTTCGACAACAACTGACCAATCTCAACCTTCTTCAACATCCCAAAGCATCACCAAACAAATCCATAAATGGTACATCCAGCGTTCATACACTCCACTCAGAGAATCATACGCTTCCATTTTGGAAAAGCTTGTCAAGCAGGGGGTCATCAATCTCCCTCCATTCTGACCAACTCAATTTGACTCTTCAAAAGCCATCCCTATGTGGTACAGGTAAAATGACTTCGATCACTATCACCGCATCTAAGGCCATGACATCAATAACTGCCGAACCTTTAAAAACATCATTCAAGACATGATAGACAAAGGTAATCTCATCTTGGACAACCTGAATGCCACACCCAACCAACACATCGATATCTTTAAACAACCCTTTCCTAATCATCTGCCTACCTAAAATAATGTCCAGACCATGACCGATAGCTCCCAAGAGCATGACATACACACGATCAACACGGTCTCACCTCTTGTCCCTGACCAACCTCCTCCACAGGTAGAAGAACTTTCTTGTCCTATTAGTCTTCCATCGTCCTCTCTTATATTGGAGGATGCCTTGACCATACCAATGCCATTAGCTCCACCTCCAATGGAGGACCCTACCTTGCCTACTCCTCAAGCACAAGTAGAAGGCACCATCATCCTTGCCCTCTACTCTCTTGAGGAGCCGCACTCTCCTATTTCTTCTCCACCAAGAGAAGAACCAGTCTCTTCACCCATTTCAACTGAGGAAGACCCAGTCATGGTTTCCTCTTGCTTTTTGTCTAAGATTGCTACATCTCACTCACCTCCATCCACATCTAAACTCAAAACCATATCTAACCTCACCTCGCACAATGGTGGCCCTCAACCCAAATCTAAGAAGGCCACTAAACCACACTAGAGGACTCCTCCCCCACCTTCATCATTACCTTCAATTTTGGGCCCGCATCCATCCACATTAATAGGAGTGCTTCCTACTCCCATATTTAACAGAGGCAAGTCGCCTCCATTATCCCCTCAACCCATCAGACATATATTTCCTCTGAAACATCCAACACATATCACCACCAAAGTGCCATATACACGTGTGGCTGCACCACCCATGAAAATAATGGTATGACCAATGCCTCTTATGCCTCTCAAACCAAAATCATCAACCCCCACTGCAACAAGATACATAGACCCATTAGCAAGTTCTTATGCCTTGCTGTTACGATAATTGTTGCAGTCTTTTCACATCAGTCTCGCACCTCTTAGACCATACCAACTCTCAGATCGAAACCACCCTAGTTTGATGACACTACAATTTGTGCATATTATCGCACACTTGGGCATGACACCGAGCATTGTTTTGCCCTCAAGGTTGTCATTCACCAATGTTTGGAGAAAGACACCCTTCTTCCTGACCACATTGTCAACAAACCTTTAACCTCCTCACCATCTCACTCATCAACTCTCAGATCAAGACCATCTTGGTTCGACAATTCTAAATTTTGTCACTATCATCACAAATCAAGACATGACACTGAGCATTGTTGTGCTCTTAAGGCTGTCATTCGTCAACATGAGAGAAAGGATACCCTTCTCATTAAGGATCCTCTTGACCTCCCCTTCAACAAATCATTGACATCATCACATATTTCTCAAACATCATCAACTAAATCGAGATCTCCACACCAGACTATGGTCCCTTTGTTGCCTTTAACCCCCTTATTCAACATCAACACAGTCAATCTGACCACCAAGCCTCAATCGACCTTGACCAATCTATCAAACATTCTCTCTAGCTACTGGGGGAATTCAATGTTCATCTAAGCCTCGACCAACCTTTCAACCCAGTCCTGACCAAATATCAATCACTCTTTTAATCCTAAACTTTGACTAGGCCTTAACTAAGCCTCAACCATGCCTCGACCAAACAAGCATCAACTGACCTCGACCAAGCCTCAACCCAGTCTCGACCAATCAACCAACCAAGCCTCAACCAAACCATTGACCTATCTTTGACCAAACATTCAACCAAACCATTGACCCAATCTCAACCAAACATTCAACTTGACCTCGATCGATCTTTTGATCATGATATCGACCAATCATTCACCAAATATCAATTGACCAAGCCATTAACCCCTCTTCGACCAAACATTCAACCCAACCATTGACCAATCATCGACCAAGTATCCATCGACCTGACCCTCGACCAAACATTCAACCAATCTTGACCAATCAGTGACCATATTAACCATCTAATCATCTTCAACATGTGACCAATTTGGAAAGAAGTAAATGAGGCAAGTTTGCCCCAAATTGGCTCAGACCTTTCATCATCATGCACAAGCATGGACAAGGGACTTATCAGAACCTGAGCCTCTTAATGCCTTGCATTTATGACCATTTTACTATTAGTCAAGTACTTGTCCACTTGACATTTAACTTGAGCTCGTCCCTTGAGCAATCCCCATCCTCTTAATCCTCATTCCTTTCAACCCTATTCCCCTTAACAAATCCTCTATAACCCTTTTATAAGTATGGATGCTTTGTCCTAATAAAAGGGAGCCCTTGAACTTCTATAGTCTCGCCCATGACTCAAAATTCTATCAAAAATAATCAAGATGTCAAAATATCCAAGGTCACAAAATCTAAAAGTATACTACTCCCTCGAAGGATAGTTGTACTATCATTGCTATAGCTAATAGACTACTCCCTCGAAGGAGAGCTATTCAAAAGCCCTTAAATATATAAAGCAAAAATATAGACCACTCCCTCGAAGGATAGCTATGACTAATTGTTGCTACAAATGGCACTCTCTTAGAAGCTTCCCACATCGATCAGCTTCACAACATGACCACAAAACAAAATGACATCTCTATGTAGACTTCCTGCATTGATCAGTCTGCACCAAAAAAAATAAAAAAAATGGGTCATGGACTTGGCTTATACTTGTCTCAGGGTCTCCTATAAAAAAGGGCAAGGTTATTTCTGCTCTAAAATGGGTTACCCTATCCTCACCTATCATAACACCTACTCAAGGGACTTCGAGCTCACTTTAATGTCAAAGTGATTCGATTACCTCTCTAACACAACCCATGGTCAACGACGTAATGCATGAATGAGGCTATTAGTTCTAACAACCCCTATCTATGCTATCATTTTGGTCCTTGTCAATGAAAGGGTGAATATGCCTCTCACTTCCTTTACACTTTGGTCACATTCAAACTTCATCACTTGTCAAACCCAATCAACTTGACTCTTTTCAGAACACTCACATAGCCTATTCACACTAGTTTCTATGGACACCAATACACATGGAAACTATCGACCAGACATAATTTATGTTAAGCATAAACCATTACTTGCTGAAGCATAAATAGACCTCAATTCATTTTTAACATACATCCATCATAAATATGGAAAATTGCTAGGGATGAAAGACCCCTCACCAATGTTACAGAATACACCATCACACAATATGGAAAAGGCTGTAACATCATCTTATCCTCATCATTTCAACACATGACCAAACCAATCATCGACCACCTTTGACCTCTTCATCTAAACTACATTGGTCTAAGGCCTTAAGATAGGGGCTATGTAGGCAACACTCAGTTGACACGTCATCTTTTGGGGTTAGCTCGACCACCCTCATTTATTCATCTACCTGATGGACAAACCACATTCTTCTCTTTTGACCATGACTTGACCTCGACCAAAACATTCTATAACTTTGACCCTTTTCCTCCCTTTTGGGAGAACTACATTGGCCTAAGGCCCTTCACACAGGGGCTATGTAGGCAGCACTCAGATTACACGATGTCTTCTAAGGTTAGCTCGGCCACGTTCCTTCATCCATCCATCCACCTCGACTAATGACCATGGAGATCGCGACTATCTCCTTCGACTACAACCACTTCCAAGACAAACGTTGCCTTGGTTATTTTTGCATGTATGCTACCTCACGAATGGTTAGAAAAATTGTGCGCAGACCATTTTGACCTTCACAAGTATAGGATCGCAAGCTAGTTGATCCCCACTACTTGTGACATTTTTGTGTTTTCAGGAGCACTTCTTGAGCCCAGGATACCTGAAACACGATGACCATTAGAGCTTCAGCTTAGATTGAATAACCCCATCAGCTATGACCAAATGCTGGGGCCCGATTACTTCAATTTTGGCACTCCTCGACCTTGACCTATGACAATTTAACCTGACCATCTTATGAAGTGGTATACGCGCAATCACGACTTTTGCATCGTTCACACTCCATCTTCACCTTTTTCATCCATCTCTCTATCAAATTAGCACCCGATTTCAGGTTTCCTTCTCTCAACTCCTGCTTTGAGGGGGAATACCTCATCCCATAATCGGGGTAACCAACCCTCCTATTTTTGTCTTGCAGTTCGTCAAAACAACCAACAAGACAAAAAGGGGCAAAGGTAGACACCGAAATTGTGTCTAACCCTTGGTCATCCTCCCCCTTGGTCCCTTTATAACTTTTAACCATGCCTAACCTATGTCTTATTAATTTAAAATAATTATCTTATTTTAAATTAATAATTCTTTCTCTCTCCTTGCCATCTCACCCCCTTTGCCACCTCTCCTCTCCTTGGATTCCTTTCCCTTGGATACCCTCATTTATCACCCTATGACCTATTCCAACTTCCCCTCCACTAATCCTCACATTTATTTATCCACCTTTGACCATTTTTGCATGACTAATTGACCCATGTAGCTGGAAGAATGGGCAAAAGGCTAATTTTAGTCTTTTTGCCATTATTCCAGTTGTCGACGTCGGTTACCTATTGGCTGATGCAGGCAGGATCACCGATGTCAGTTGCTTAAGACTAGCCCAAAGGTGATTTTTGATGGCTCTCTCACATCCTATTTTCAAATCTTTGCATCCACTCTTTCAATCCACTCCTTTGACCTTCAATCATATGCCTTTCGCCCTTCAACAATCAGCCAATCTTCTAGTCTTCAATCCACTAGACCTCTCACTCTCTCTCTCATAGGGCTTCTGCACTAGCTACAACAATAACAGGGACTCTGCATCAGTCTTCTACATCAACAATAGGTACAAACACCAACAACACTCCTTCTGCAAGCCACAGGTAAGTATTGTGTCTATGTTTTCATTATGTTTTCAGTTATTACTTCCAAGTAATATCACCCCCAAACTAGACTATCAGCTAGACCAGACTTGACTCCCTCTCAAAAATACTGAGAGGCCTTCCCATATCCTTACCACCTCTATTCCCCTTTTCAGAACATACACTCTGTCCATTGTCCTTGCAACTCTGCCCAGACCCTTGCACAGACCATTAACAAGGGCCAAACTCCTTCTCAAACCCATCCATAGCCCTGAAACCCATCCAAACGTAACTAGACCTCATCTAAAGACTATTGCCCTAATCGACACCAGCCACAAAGACCACTGCCTTCACCGACGTCGGCAGACTAACTGACATCGACAGACCTTGACAACTGACGTCGGCAGATTAACCGATGTCAGTGACTGTGACCAGACCGACAATAGAATTTAGGTAAGCATTTAATTTTATTTCTATTTTAGTCTTTAATCATTTTAGTCTTTTATCATTCTATCTTTTATCAGACATTATTTTTATCAATCAGTGGGTTGACATCCCTTAAGGAAGTCTTTGTACTTCTGGGATCAAGCTTTTGCTTGGCAGCCCACCATCTCCTCATCTAATGCCTTCTTTGTTTTAGTCTCTTTCTTCTACAGGTGTCATCCTCCACAACCAAAGAGGAGTTCTCACAACATCTGAATTTGGTGCTCAAGACTATATCCAGGTACATACAAGCCTTAGACCATTTCCCTTAGTTTCTCATTTCCTCTTTTGAATGTGAAAGCGAAAATCATATAGAAACAATTATGGAATAGAATCATGTTATTAATTCTCTTTTGAGTAGGCTTATGACCCTCTCTAATTCCATCATGACCCTTTGCAACCCTATCCTAGCCCTTATTAGTTCCATATTCACCTTTATCAGTCCTATTATGAGTCTCACTATTACTAGGATTACCAACCCTACTATGATCTTCAACTACCTCCTCTATAACCTGATTAACAAATTGATTAGTAATGATAGTAGCATGACATTCTTGGCCAACCCACTCATACCCTAATACATTCCATATATGGCCTTAAACAAACTCTATTGGACTATGATAAACACTGACACATTGATGAGGTATGGGTAAGAGATAACAAAGCATGGCATTAAGGGAGTTAGAAATTCATTATAGCAAGAAAAGGAAGAGTGGATGTCCTTCATGAGAGAGGTTTATTCTAGAGGAAATAATGATATGTTGAATATACAAGGCTTGATATCCAAAATTGAAGATAGGCTAATAGTGCATGAAGGGCAACAAACACATAAACAAAAAGTTTATAGCCCCTCCTTCACCCCATGCCTACCTCATATTGAGTTGCCCACCACCTTTCAAATTTTACAATTATTCAATATCAATACCTTGACAACCCCTCACCATCATTCTCAACTTTCCCATCATGAAAAACTATTTAAAAGAGAGTGCAAGAGGAAGAAAAAGTAGACATTAAAAGGACTAGTCATCATAACCAGTCAAGACTTGAGTTTAAAACATGCCTTATTAAGAAAATTAAGGTTATATAAAAGCATCTAAATCAATCCATAGAAACTAAAATATCAACATCACTTTAATTGCACATAGTTTCTTTCATACCCCATATAGCAATACACTCAACACAAGAAACTCCTAAGATTAAGTTTATATTTTGGAATCAAGTCATGTAGTCAATAAAATCCAAAGTCATTAAATACCCACCCTCCCCTCCTAAAGAGTCTAAGTCATTTCCATCATGGGAATGCATCTATAATAATGTGTAAAAGAAGGACAAGAGTATGATAGTTGAAGACAAGAAACTAAATAAAGAAAAAGTGGAATACATTAGATCTCTCTTAAGAGTCATTCCAAGAATATCCTATCCCACTCTTTGAAGAATTAAGCAATGTACACCATGTTGAATCCATAGCTAACTTGTCAAAACCTGAAGAGGATCTCACAATAGGGATATAACTTGGTAAGGAGGAACAACTTTTAGTTTTTAAAAGTGTATAAGATGATAAGTTATAGGAATTTAATGAACCAAAAAAGGAAGATGCTTCCATTTAACATGATAAGGATGATCTATAGGACCTTATTGATGATATGGAATCTTATCTTTATCATGATAGACCTCAGACACTTGTAGTAGTGGTGGAAGAAATTTATAGACCACTCAACGAGGATGGGAATCAAGATAATTCTAAGATTTTTCAAGGTCATCAAATGGTTGTTGAGGATGATAATGTTTCAAATGATCATTAAATTGATATATTTGAAATTATAAGAGTAGGTTAATACCTCATTGAAGTAGGTTATAAGCTATACTAGGTTGAATAAGGTGACTTCACCAAGAAAATAGAAGGCAACACCATAGACATGCCATCTCAAGAGGCTGCCACATTTGAGGATGACATGTTTGAGGTCCTCTAAAATTGTTACCAACCTCTTGTTTTAGTTTTATCTATCCCTTTCCCTAGTAATAAATGTGTAAATTTTTAAAAACATGAATAAAATGGGCTTGGTATGTTTGTAGAGCTAGTCATCCATGTGAATGTATTTGAGATGTCAAGATGTTGAGTCTAGAGATATAAGAAGGGTTATTTGAACCAAAAAGGAAGATTTAAGATGAGGTTACATTAGTATATAAGGTTATTGAGATTGATCTTGTCTATGTGATTCAAAATGAAAACTTAATAGTACTTGATCTTATGGAGCTAGGAGATAACCAACATGATGAAGTCCCAAAGCACATTACCTCTCTTCAAGAAACCAAAAGCAACCAAGAGCAATAGGATGTAAATTTTGATATAATTAGAGATTATGTTTTCATTGGCCATCTATTTTTAGATAATATGGCACTTGAGAACATCATAGGTAACATGGTTAACAAGAGGACTACTCTACCAAGTTCTCTATTCATGGATCTTCTTACTTCACATCATTTCCTACATTATATGAGGAGAGTCCAAAGAAAATTTCCCTTTGATCTAGGATGGAGAAGGTCTACTAAGGTTAGTTGTATATACTAATTATTTGGGTTGTTTATCTTTCTTCAAATATTTGTAGTCTACATAATATGTGGTTCATTTTCCTTTCTTGTTTGGTGTGTCTCTTAGAAGTAGATGTTGGGTTTGTTTAATTTACTTATCTTTATGTATAGTTAAATAAGTGTCATAGAGTGAAATTAAGTTGGGTAGTACATGTTTATTTTCTTTCAAGTCATGTCATACTTGAGCCACTAAGTTTTCTTGACCAACACATTGATCAACCTTGGGAGTCACAAAAATTGTTGACTAATTTTGACTTTTAGGTCAATATGGTCAACCTTACATTTATAAAATAGACCTTTTCATGGGTTTATGAGTCATTATATACCTTTATTTGTCCTTTTTGAGTCCATTTTATAATTTTTAGCATCATTTAATGTTCATTTGAAATATTAAGGTAAAAGACTTTTCAAACCTAGTGTTGTTTTAGGCCTTTATGACCTTAGTCAAGAAGGTTCAAATATTTTAAGTGGTAAAAGGCATCATTTTGGACAATTCATATGGTGCTAATGTTATACTCCCTCCTCTTAAATTCTGTACCACTCGTTAAAAGGGTAAAAAATTAAAGTTATAACGTACAACCCACCTTTATATGTTTTATTGCACTTTTATGACTCCAAAAAATGGATTTTGAATGATATGACACATTGGAGGGAAAATAAAGAGTTTTAAATCTCATGATATAGGTCCTTTCATGCATGCATCAATTTTTTAAGCACCTGACATCTATTCTCCATTAGTCTCTAAGGTAGACATGATAATTTCAAGCCAACAACAAGTGTTTTCACCAAATCCATAAAGGTGTACTTGAAAAAATTTCCTTTTAGATGATCCCATGGCTATATATGTACCCTTAAATTCCAAATATATCCTTTATAATAGTTTTTGAGCCTTAATATTGTAGAAACCTATCCCACCTTTCCATCAATCTCTTTCGTAGCTTGTACAACATCTCAAGTTTGCGTTCAATATGGAAGAGGAGAGAGAAATTCATGACTTGATATTTTTGGGAGTGAAAGGGTTTCCCTTGATTATCACATCCATGTATTATGTTTCAAATCCATCTCCTATGTTTTACGAACAAATCCTAACAATCTGGCCACTCCTATGAGCTCATATATTTGTGTAAGATCTAAAGATTGAAATGATTTTATTCTTATTTTGGAGTTTTTCTATAAATAATTTCTTATTTTGTTTTCAAAAGGACCCAAAATATTTATTCTATCACCCACACATGTGTGGGAGTTTTAAAATATAACAAACTCCAAGCTTTATTTTTTTTTAGAGTATGAGTTGAGTTTATTTAACTAATAGGGTTTTAGTTCACTAAGCTGAAAATTTTGATGATGTTGAAGTGTTTTATAAGTTCATCAGTATCTTTAATGCCTAATTTTCCTCTTATATCAATCATACCATTCACCATCAAGCATTACAATATACATAAGTTTCCCATAAGGTCAAATCTATAGTTTCATTACAATAGTCATCATGAACAGGGGATGTATTATGTGGAGGGGTATGAGTGCCTCCAAAAGAGATAATTGATGTCCACTTCATATACAAGGCCTTTCAATTAAAATAATTCAAGATAGGGAGTCCTAAATGATATAAGTTCATCAAAAGGACTCCTCACCTAATCAAGGACTCCTCAAGTCTCTTAAGAACTCAAAGCAAAGGCATGGATTTAGTGGAAAAGGATAATTTGATGAAAATTAAGAAGGTATTCAAGTAACCATAGAGATTTGATTATTTAAGAGAGACCCACATGGCATATGATTTAAATATACACCCTTCATGGAACTCTAAAGATGAATAAGATAGCATAAGTGTCTATTTGAAATAAATCTTCACCTACAACAATGTCATTATAGTAGGGGTTTGAGAGAGACATACCATGATATAGAACCTAACTAAGGCTTAAGAACATTTTCCTTAAGTGATATATGGTTAATCATGTAGGTTCCATGACCTAACCAAGGTCTCAAGTGCTTAAGTAGGCAATTGATAGCTTAGTGATGAAAAAAGGTTAAAACTCTATTCAAAACTTCACCTACAACAGTCATCACTATTGTCACAAAGTGAAGGGTAGTTAGGTAGTCTAATAAGACCTACATGGATTAAATATAATGGTAATTACGTGATTTTAACTCACTAAGACAATACATAAATAAACCAAATTGAGTTTACTCATGAAATCCAAGATAAGAGGCCCATTAGTAACCCTAATTTACCTTATTTTTAGAAAATAAGGTAAATTTGGGGATTTTAAGGTAATTTGTCTTCTTACCCCAATATACCTCTAAAGAGTGGATTATGTGCCCCTTTAATAATTTTATGATTTTTAAAATTATTAAAACAATTTTAATTCCATGATGACACTTTAATATCACTCCCATACCCCTCATTTATTCATATAGAGGTCTGACATAATTAACAGTCACCATGAGAGTGCTTCAAAAGATCTATGTTGGGTGAAGGAGAGAAGATAGTAAAAAGATGAATGAAAGGTTAATACCAAAGATTATAAAAAATTGTGGTGTCATATACCTTATTAATATCCTCACCTCATATTCGAACACACCTAGACTATCCCATTTCATACAATAGAGTTATAGCTCATTGGTGATAGAGTCTGAGAAGACAATCAAGGTTTTGGAATAAAGTTTAAAAATATAGTGGATGGTTTCAAGGTGGGTAGTGGGGTATATAATATTTAATTATCACCATCATCCACTCTAGGCCTTAATTTCCATTACTATCTTATACAAGCCTAAATCACACTTACAACCCCTTGAGTTGGTCTATCTATAACATGAGAAGGAAGTTGAGTGAGAATGGTGATTCATAGAATTATCAAGCTTATTATAGTAATGTAAAGATATAATTTATGGTAAAATAATCTTAAATATTTATTTTTTTATACCTCAAACCTCCCAATAAGGCCTAATATATAATAAGACACCTATAATTAACATATTGAAGGCAAAATAAGAGAAGTTACAGGATTGCAAGCAAGTGGCCTTCTTGGCATTTTGAGAGTTTTCTAGATAGGGGATAAAGGAGTTGGTTTATGGAAGGAGTATGAATTTTTAATTCCACCCAAATCTCTTCAAACCCTTAATATTATATATTAATGTTAAAACAACCTAACCTCTCCTTAGGTCTTGCTTCCAACAGTGGTTACCACATGATACAATCTTCCTTGTATAAATGTGTAGAGATGGTTTTCATAGTGGATGTGAGGTGTACAAATAAATAAAATATTTCATGATAAATATTTTAAAATTTATCCATTTCATATTCCCAACCTACAAGGGAGCCTCACATAGCCCACTTCTTCATACACCCAGTCATACCATGTCCTTGAGCAAGCCTACTCCTTTCTAAGCACCTATAAACCTATTTGGATAAGTAGAGGAACCTTGGATGTGTGGATAAAATTTATGAGGAAGTGAAGAGTGTGGAGAGGTAGAGAGAAACTTTATAAGGAATCACCCCATCCAAACATCAACATAGTTAAATCACCTCAAGAGTTCACACTAAATTGTAAATAGAGAGGTGAAAAACAAGTGTGAAATAGATGGTGATGAATATCTCTTAAGAGAAATAATTACCTATAATAACCCCATGTGATATAGGTGGGTCAAAAATAGGAATGATAGATTATAGTTATAGGAATATGGATAAGAGTATGATTATGGGGGTAGCCTTGGGAATAGTGTTATAGAATCTAAAAGTTGAACATAGATAAAAAAGTAACATCATGCTATATACTATCCATGGAAGAGAGGTGAAAAGAAGGAATTTGGATTTGATCACAAAAGACCCCAAATATATCCATAGGTTAGTTTAGATATTTAAATCAAAAAAGAGCCTTGATAGGCTATTTAGGCCTAGTGGTACTAGAGAAGTATACATAGGTCTGTGAGGAGAAAATTCAGTCAATAGGCCTTATGAGAGCATACATCTACATTCAGAGCCTCAAGAAGGTTGTAGAGTTAGGATGAATTCAAGTTATTGATAAATAGGATAAACTAATTAATATGTCCCCAGACCATTCAATGGGCTTTGGATTTCAAAATATCATGAATTATGCTTGTAGACTTCTAGGTTCAGATTGGCATAGTGAGCCAAGAACCCTAGATAAGCTAAGATGATAGGATATAAAATGAAAAGGGTATTTATAAGCCATAATATAAGTATAATAATTAATTCAAGGACATTAAAAACACATCCATGTTCACAAATAACTTAGGGGATAATACCAAATAGGTCATACTCAAGGTTTCTTGATCAAACATAGTTTGTAGGCAGTGAGATGCTAGTTTTGGCCAAAGTGGTAATTTGTGACACTTGTAGGCACAACTAGGACCTAAAATTTGGTAAAAATTATCATAATGATCCATTAAAATTAGTGATATATTCAATTGTCTAGGAAAAATAGTGGGTATTCCCATTGTTTTATCTCAAACCAATGCTTGTCTAAGATAATCATTTAGTGAGTGAAGAACAAATCAATGTTATAAACTATATATAGAATATTTGGGGACATAAACAAAGTTTTGTTTCAAGAAATAATGATTTATATATTACCCTAAATCCCCTCATAAGGTATAACATTTATAATTTCACTCAAAGCCTTAAGATATGAGGTAACACAATTAGGCAGACAAAATTGCACATAGAGCTCAGTGATATCTTGAGACCCCTTCTAGATATATTTACCAGTTCAATTATAAATTAAAGATTTATGAGGGTGTTTAAGACCCAAAAATGAGGTTCGAAGTTCTAAGAGGTGGTAAATTTTATCAAAATACCTTCAGTCCATCTTCAAGTGCTCACCTACTTCACCACATGCACACTCAGAGCCAAATATCCTAGGGAAGTTTAAGTCTTTGTATGGACTACATATTCATGAAATATTTATTGAAACTAGGGGGTAGATATTTATGAATGAATGTTAAGAAGTTAAGCAATCGTAAATGGCTTGCAGACTATCCTTAGGCCACTTTCTAATGTTCGTATCTTCATCCACCCTTTGCATGGGAACCCATCCCATTCATAGAAGGTGAGTAGGTTAGTGCCCATGAGATATATTACATTCATTTTAGAATTAGATATTCATACTTCATGAGCTATCATTAAGACCCCACAACAATCATAATCCTCCCTAAAACCCTAAAAAACCCCAATTATAAAAAACCTAGTGTTTTGGTATCATATCACCTTATAATGACCTAAATAACTCATTGATGGTAAAGTACACTCAGAGGAGAATATGATCATGGGTTCTAATTGTATAGACATGGTACGAAATTCTCAAAAATCAATACATTTTTAGAGTTTCAAGTAGAAAGAAGGATATGTGGTAGTCCAAATTGATTCAAATCCTTGGAATATATAGTTTGGGACTTGATTCAACTCTTGAAGTAATAACATCAAATATTTCATCAATAAATGCCTCTGTAAACACCTTCAAAATAGATAATTTGCTAGTGATTAAAGAGGAATGACCTGGTCAACTAGGGAAGGCAAAATTATAGGTGTTCTTTGATCAAGAGAGATTATGTCATTTTATAATATGCTATTTCAGGTATGAATGTCATGTATTATTATGTTCTCAATCTCTCTCAAGCATTTCATGGCTAACTAGTGTAAACATATAGGCTACTAGGCCTAATTGGCCTAGTAGGCCTATTTGGTCATCAAAAGGACTCAAGTTTAGCATAGAGGGGTTAAGAAATAAAGTCAAAGTAAAGTGTACTTTCATGTAACTTGTAATTCATTAGAAACTTCACTCTTTATTTCCATTATCATGAGTAAAGTGGTAGTTTTAAGGCTTAATCCTCATTTGGAACGCTATTGGGTTGTTCAAATGCCTCATGAAGGCTAATTGCATTTCAAATCACCTTGTAACTTCCATATGGATTAATAGTGGAATATTTTATGCATGTTCAATCCTTTGGCAAAGAGTAGCAAAAGCTAACTCATCCTTCACTACCTCATTTCAACACCAAAGGATACATTAAAGAGGATCTATGAATGGAGAGGTTTGAAGAGGGACTATGTAACTGGTGTAATTACCATTAAGGGTTTACCTTGGTTTTTTATGACCCCTTTATCTCACCTCCATGCCACATTCCCTTGTTATTCTCTCCTTTTTTTCTATATATTGAAGTCTTTTAGCCTTGGATTGTATCCTTCAGGCTGGTATGAGAAAACTTTGATATACTTGTACTTTTACACCTCATGGATGAATGAATAGAATACTTACAGCTATTTCTCCATGATATTTACTTAGTGTTTCATACTTTTTTGATATGAAAAATGGGTTTTATCTTCCCTTTTTAAGTCCAAGTTCTACCTAAGTTTTAACAAACCTTCCTTGCAAGTCATCTAGTGTGTCTTGACGTTGATGTCTCAAGCCTAAAGTGTATTTTTGATTGTAATTTACTTTAACAAGGCCTTATCCTCATTTTCCTCCTACTTAAGTCAATCAAACTGACCTCTAGGTGAAACATTATTTCTTGGAAGATAATGAAGGTAGTGTGACAATTTTATCCATAGTCCATTAGAGTGATTAAAATTTCAAGTTAAGCGAGTAGGTGTAACTATCAATAGGTGCATCACCACACTTAAGAGTAGTATTTTAATTATGAAACTTCTTCAACCCTTTTCATCCTAATAAATTAGGTATTATAAGAGGACACTCAAATTGAGATATCTGGGGAGTTAGCCCTATTAACAATCTATAGGTTTGACCTATAATTAGGTAACCCATAGCTTAAAGTCACTCCCATGTTACACTAAGGTTGAGGTTAGGACTTGAACACTTCTCTCATCAGCTAGGGTGTGATCTAAAACCTATGACATGTACAACCAAGGTAGGATCCAAACATGGCATGTTAAAATAGGCCTAAGAAATATGTCAACAAATTCTCTCAAAATGGTTGTAAAGACTTCACATTCCTCCTTAGTGAGGGATGTGCCTAATTTAATCCATTTTGGGTCATTTGGAGTCCTGATGTTGAATTTTTTAGTGTCTTCCATAAGAAGAGTTGAACCATTTTATAGAATGATTGGCAAAGATTGGAATTGGCTTGCAATGGTAGAGTCTTATATTTGTACTAGATATTCAAGTTCTCATAAGCAAGAGGAGTCTATATCTCTTAATGGTAAATATGGCCATATGAGAAACATTTTTGGAAACTTTTGAATAATTTAGTTGAAGGCTTGCTACCCTTAAAACTAAACTTGGACCCATAAGCAAGTGAATCATCAGTGGTTTCCTAAGCTATCTTTGAGGAAGGTTGAACACCCCCATCTAATACTTCCTAAAATAGTTTTTCACCATAAGAGTGACCTTTCTCTTTACTTTTACCTTGGTATAAAAGTGCCTCAAAGAGTTTTTCACTCTCAGACCTCAATGTTTTATTTAATTTTTTATAGGTTAAGTGTGTTTACCTATTCTCCAATATAAGTTTCAAGATCCAATTTGATTAAGAACCCTTGTTTATGGTTTCCCAATGGAACATTATCCCTTAGGCTTATAAAATCATAAAAAGCATCATCATTCTCAAACTAATATATGGGTACTATAGATTCTTTTTGGTCTTAGACTATAAGTTGAGGGTGATATATAGGAAGTAGATTACGTAGAACTAGTCTAAGGGTACAAATGGCATGAGTGTCAAAAAGATTGGTATTGGTTAGGTCTTTGTAAGGGCTATGTTTAGACTCTACTTTTTTATTAGCATCATCATCACTAATTCTTGGCATTGGAACATGAATAAGATATATGGGGTCACCCCTAACCAGTTTAAATCCAAAACCATAGGTTATTTTTTATCGAGTGGTAAAAATTAGCTCAAGTGTTCCTTGCTAATTTAGTTCAAGTCATCTTTATTCATAGGCATGCCTCTCCATGATCTTGTTAGGAATAGGATACTTGACATTATTTCAACAATCATCCAATTTGTTATTGTACAACTAGGATTCATCATCTACAAGTGGGTCCTATTCTTGGCCAATGGTCTATGTGAAAATGATAGGAGCTAAACTATGTAATTTGTCTTTGCCCTTTCACTACCATTCCATATAGGGTAGCTAGGATTTAGGCCTTCCATATGAATTGGGGTTATATGGATGATTGGTGATGTGGATTGTATCATGGGTAAAATATTATCTTGGGCCATTATCCATGATGGTAAAGTGATTAGACATTTTAGGAGGTAGTAATTGAGAAGGATGAGTCCAGTGTATCTAGGTCACTATAATTGGCCTCTGGTAAGTACACAAGTATTTATTTCCCCTTTTTATTTTTAGGAACTAGATTAAAACCAAAATGGTATTTATAGATTTCATAATTGGCCTCCAAGTGCTTACAATGTCTATAGGGATAAAAATCTCTGTGAATGGTGACCTCCATGCCTGAATGAGGGAACTTCATATACTAGTGCAATGTTGAAGGGTTTCCATGAATTTGGTGTATCCAAAGACTACCCAATAGAATTTTTTAAGATAAATCTATCTCTAACACATGGCATAATATATCATGGGTCAAAGCCCTAAAGATAACTAGCAAGATGATAGTACCCTATGATTCACACTCTTCATTGTTGTAAGCCTTGATTGTGATCTTTTTTGGCTAAAAATCAGTTTTTGTGTACCTAAGATGCTTGATGAGATTAAGAGACACAATATTTAGGCCTGATCCATTATCTATAAGGACACACTTCACTTTGTGACATATTATGACAACTTTGATGTATAGTGGATTGTTATGAAGAGGGTCAAAAGATGACATATCACTTTGGCCAAAGGATAACTAATGGCTTGGGGCTAGATGTCCAACCAAAGATTTGAATTTTTTCGGGGATATGTCATTGGGAACTTTCGATTGGCCAAATAACTCTATTAATATGTTATTATGGATGGTAAACATGTGTAACAAATCTAAAATGAAAATTTGTGTGGGTGTTTCCTATAGTTATTCCATAATATCAAATGATTTATAATTTAAAATGGCATATGGATTTTTATTAGCTAGAATGGTGGGTTAGATGGTTGTAGTGGTAGATGGTTATGGGTCTAGGATGGTAATCTTTGACTTTGAATTTGTGATTGCATAATCGAGATTAGATTCAAGATCATTATTAATAGCAAATGATGATAGAGTGGGGCTAGATATGATAAGTCTTGATTGCTAGTGTACTTGTATATGGTCATGGGTTAACAGTGATTTATTGGTATAAGGTCAAAAAGTAGTAATCCTTTATTTTTGGTATGTATGTATGTGGTGTTAGTCAAGAAAGGATCACTCACATAGGTTGGTTGGTTGGGATTGATTAGCAATGGTCTTATTTATTTGATACTTAGTCTTAGATTTTTGGAGATGGTGTAAATACAACCACTCATAATATGTCATATAACTTTGTTGTATTCATGTACACTTGCATGGTAATTCTATTAGTTGTTTTCATAATTCTAGCCTTACTTCTATCTATTGGGTTGATGTTGGTTCTATTATTGGTGCTATTATTTTTATCTTAGTTGTTGATACTACTATTGTTTTTATTCTAGTCTTTGTTGTTATTTCTATTAGTTGTTATTGTTGTGTTGTGGAAAGGGGTTTTGATAAATACCCAAGTTCTAATTGGATGTAAAATCTCCATTATCTAATGGTATCTCCTTGTTTTCTAACATATTTAAAATGAGATGTTTTATTTTCATAAAATGGTGCAAATTATGTCCATTAACATGATGATCTTCACAAAACTCATTCTATCTATACCAATCTAGATAAGAAATTCCATTATGATAGTGCTTTGGTATGGGTAACTAATAAAATTAACAACAACTAGTTTGTAAGACATGACTTCAATAGGCTCTCTAAGGTCACTAAAAACTTGGTGAGTAGACCCATTTTTCCTTATAAGAGGGGTTTACAAAGGCAAAGGTTTTTGCATTTATTGAGTTGGTCTAGGCTACTACAAAGGTTGTGCTTGCTAAATTAGTTGTTGATTTGGAATAATTTTCATTTGTAGCATAGGATTAAAAAATGATGTTTTCACTATTTGAACATGTCATAATTCTATTACTCTAATTCCAAAAACACTCTTGTTATAGTTAAACTACTTGGATTTTTCATAATTGTTAGCCTGGGCTGGTTGTGATGCTTGTACTTGGATTTGGTTGTGGTTCTTATGTTGACCATTTCCTTGGTTTTGAATTTGATTTTTATTTGATGAGGTAAGCTTGATAATAAAATTTTTAATAAGGGCCTTTTAAATTATAAAACAATTGTCAACAATTTCTGTAAAACTATGTGCATGTTACAGCTCCAGATGGTAAGATATCTTATGCAAACTTTTGGTATACACAACAGTTAATTCCTTGTCTGGTAAACTATGGGTGAAATGGATACTAAGGGATCTCCATAACTATAAATAAATTATGAAACTTTCACCATCATTATATTTGGCTTAGGTTAAATCAACCAATGAAATATCATGCTTGAGATTGTAGCAAAAATGCTACACAAATTTGTCCAAAAGATCATCAAAATTAGATACTAAGTTCTTTGGAGATTTTAGGAACAAATCCAAAGATTATCTTACTAGACTCTAAGGAAATACAAGTAGAAGGTACATGTCACTATAAGCCATTGGCTAGAAAGCAACAAATAATTTAGTTAAATGAGTTTTTGGGTCTCCTTTACCATTGTATTTTTTAAACTTCAATGGTTCATACCCTAGAGGAAATGGTATTTTCAAGTACTTCATGTTGAATTGGTAGGAACATAAGTCATCCAACTTAAACTTCTTGGTTTTTTTTCCTACTTAGATGGCATCAATTACATCCTTCATTTGTTGTAGTTCTTGTGCAAGTAAATTGGATGGAACATTGGTCTGAGGTAGGGATTGGGTGGTCAAGAGTGTATTATTTTGAATAGGGTATAATGGAGGCATATTTCAGTGAGGAATGTTGGTTTACTTATGGAATTTACTAGGAATATGCATTCATATATTATGATGTAATTATTGAAATTACATGCATTATGGTGCAATATTCTGGTTTGGATTTGATATATAAGCCTGGTTTTATGGAAATTATGGATGGGATGGAAGGATATGGATATGGGTTAAGTATTTACCTACTAAAATTGAATAGGGACCTAATACCAACTAGTAAAAACTTATTGAATAAGGATAACTTGTGAAACAAGGCCTTGTCATTGAATTTTTGGCACATTTGGAATAAAAGGAAATTATTAACTAATTGAAACTTGTGGAATATTAAAACCTCTTAATTGCATGAACCCCTATTGTTAAGTAGATTCTTATTGAAGGTTTGTCATTTGTCATTTACCAATAGAAATATATTGTTAATTATACATTGTTTGTGATTATAATGGTATTTTGGTCTATGATGGAAGAGGTATATTTGTTACAACATGACAAGGTGGAACATTGGTTTCCCATATTGAAGTGGGAAAATGTTTTGCCTTTACTATGTTGGTATATTGTATTGTGCCTATTTTTATGTAAATTTAATCATCACATTTTTTGAGGCAAGGCACCAATTTGTGTTTGACTTCTTAACCCTTGTGGTTGCATAATTGATGGAATGGTTGGTTGAGGGTTAGAGGTATCTTGTTATGGTTGGGAGGTAGAAGTTCATGCCCCCTATGTTTTTTAACCACTTTTGGTGTTAACTAAAGGCACTTATTGTGGGTTATTTGTTTGTGTAGTTATAACACTTTGGTCTAGGTTGGATGACACTTGCATGTTATCTACTATATTTAGCACATTCATCTATATAGAAGTAGTAGACACTTGTTCAAAGTTTATGGAATTTAACATGTCTCTAACTGAAGTGATTTGCATAAATGGGTCTATACCCAAATTTTATTGGCCTATTAATTATATTAAGACTCTTGTCGAAGGAGCTATCTCAATAAGAGGAGCATTTGACATGGTCATGTTATTGAAATTACATGCTAAGTTCAAATAGGTCTGGTATGTTGTCTACATCTAAATAAAGTGGTCCTCCATGATTCCTTTTATTGTGACAAGCACACATGGATATTGGTATGTCATTTTTAATATATCTCAAGTATTTCTAGAAAATTCATGTTCAATGTTTTGATTATGAGTCATGTTGTAAGGTACTCTTACTAAACTTGGAAAACAAAATTAGGGGAAGTTTACTAAAAACTTAGCCCCTAACTCTATGGCTCTAAATAAAAATTTGTCCTTGTTTACAAGTAAGTGAAGATCAAATAAATGAGGGTCATATGTCAATGGAATAGTAATTTAGTATGGTTATTGTTAAAATTTCTCCATAACTGATGGTATGCTAGCTAGGTACTATGTTATTTATTCTTGGTCCTACTTAAAATATGGAAGCATGTTGACCAAATTGTGGGATCAAGTATCTTGGATTTTTTCCCCCAATTGAGTATTATAAGGTGGATAGGGATCCATCTCACAAACTACATTGTCACCATAGGGGTCTTGAACAAAGTTGTCTTGGGTGACCACATTATCATATCCTATATTATACATGGCTCTGTTATGATTATAGTGAGACATATTTAAATCAATGATGAATGTTTTACAAAAAGGATTAGAGTTCTATAAGCTCTAAAGAAAATGTCTAAAAATATAAATGGTTTAAACTTGGTCTAACTTAGTCAAAAAGTGGAGTTGTATCTCTAAAAAGGTTTATGCTAAAACTTGGTACAAAACAGTCTAATGTCAAATGTTTAACATTAAATGTCTCACACAAAAGGTCAATTGGATGAATAAAAATTGTAATTCCAAACTCTAGGCTTAAATTGTTCCAAACACATTTGATCTAAGAAAATAAAATTTTCTAGGTATTTTGGCAAAACATGGCACAAAAGTTAGGCTTCAAATAGGCATTAGTTAGGTCTTTTAGAAAAGGCACAAAAGCTAGACTTAAAAACAAGGTATAAGATTTTAATCTAAAAAATCTAAAACACTTTGGTATAATCTCGGAATTCATAATCAAACATGAACTTCGTCAATTGGTATAAGGCATGAAATAAAATGCATATGGAAGATAGGCTATTTGCCCCAAATCTAGGCATAATAATAGTTTTCAAATTGGATAACGAATTGACCTAAGTAGCACAACTGAAAAGAGAAAGATTGATTTCTAGGCCAAAATTATAAAAAGTATTGACAGAAGTCAATCAATATTTGAATTTGAACTTGTCAAGGTTAATTAAAAACTCAACTTAGGTAAAATAGGTTTCTTTAAAAAAGCAATAAGTTAGATAAGAATGGACAATATAATGGCACTAGGCAAAGATCAAAAAGGTACACATGGATTTGGTTTCAAAAAAGGAATTTGGACATAAGTAAAACAAGTCTATGAAATGATTCAAGAAGCATAACAATGTTATTGTGATCTAAATATGAAATCAATGGTTTGTTTCAAGACTCCAAGGCATAAAATTTGAAATGAATTGGGCAACATAATATTATGCTTTCTAATCAAGTGACACATACAAACAAGATTTATCAAAAGACTAAGGCTAAAGTATGGTACCAAATAGATGGTGTAATGCCTATTCAAAAAATAGCGAGATGTACAAGACAAGACTTTTTTTGATGTGGGAAGATAAACAAATAGTTTAGACTCTAAAAGCATGAAAAAATGGATAAAATGACACAAATACCTAAGTGTAACATCTTAAATCATAAAACTAATTAAAGTTGCATAATACTATCAAATTCCATCAATATACTCACTCTTGTGAGGATTTTAAGCATTAATCCAAAAATAAAAACACATAAAAAGTAGGGTTTCTAGGCCCCCTCTTCTCTCAAGATTTTGTACTATGACATGGAACTTCAAGTTACTCACCATGCATCAATAGTATGTCCATAGCAATTGGGGTTGTTCTAATATATCATTTTTTTCATGTTTCAAGATGGTCCCAGGTGTGGCTAACACAAGAGGTGCTCACATCATTTGGATCCATGTCAACTGGCTTATTGTGAAAAGGTCTTATCCTTTTCATAACCACTACATCCATCACTTCCCTATAGCTTTGGTAACTCCCCCTCATATTCATCTCTCTTATATACATGTGGTGCCTTAGGTATATCCTAGAGCAGCCCAAACCATCACCACATGCACCCAAACTAAAACAACTCTACATTTTTTACGTGATACCATCATATCCACCTCACTCACTTTCCCACCATCAACTCACTATCCATCCTTAAACATGATAGAAATACAACATATGGCCTTCATGCCACCTAATCTTCCTCCATCTCCTCTAAAATCCATTGATAGTAATCTAAGTCTCATAATCTCACATCTCCATGTGGATGAGCGAAGTCATCTCTCCATCATAAAAATCCCATACTGAATGAAAACTATTTCCATCCCATTCATGGTAGCCCTAGTGGATAAAACACTTGTATATGCTCATAGTCCCAACACTATAGTCCAAAGGTCACATTTAGACAAAATTATCATTGTGTCCTCCATCCCTATAACTTTCTATATATTTATGCTAAAATTATAAGAGCCCATGAAAATAATGTATAATGATCCCACATATCTACTAGTACCCCTATTGAACTCCATATAAATATCCCACCACTTGAATTAGGTAATGCATAAAAATATATATCTAGAATCATCATAATAATCACTCATCTTGTGGCTTAGTCCTGATCATATAGAACCTCAAAAATAAACCCTCCCATTGTGAAATAAATATTTGTAGAATCCTCTCCATAAAAACATGTTAGTATTACTATTTATCCTTTCCCATCCACTAGAATAATGTCCATCACTACACTGGTAGTCATAATATATGATATATATCCTCTTATGTTAAGGTCATCTCCCTAGTAGGTAGCCAAAATCTCATAGTAGTTGGATCCCATCATTCTAATAGTGACACAAGTAGATTACAATCTCTATATACTCAGTGTAGTTTGATGTCTAAGTTTACCATATGGTTTAAGGTAGACTCTTACTAACAGAGTTTGTTTAGCCACTCAAATAATCATCCTAATAAGTTGACCTTAATTTGTATACCCCAGCATGGAGTGGCATTAAAATGATTCCAAGAGATGAATTCTTGGGTCAACACTTCCCTAGATGACCCATGAGGAGGTGATGAACTCCCATTCATTCAAAATGCATGAAAATAAAAGACAAGTGAAAATACTTTTGGGTCACATTTAGATCACCCAAACCATACAGATCTAGGGAGGGCCTTAGTGATGTTCCTTTTATGTATTTTAAATTAAAGTGATAGAGGCAAAGAATGAGTGCTTTTGGTCCCCTGAGTTCCCTAAAGGGGATGGGCGAGAGCATACACAAATTAATCATTTTACTAAAATAAACAAATTAAAAAAATAAGCATTGAAAATGAAACTCTTAAGAGTATTTATCTAGTGTGAGATTTCATTTTAATCACCAAAATGAGATGTGTGGTGAAGTTTAAGCCCCTTGGCACTTGTTAAAAAACTTTCAAAACTTTGAAAATAACTAAAGGCATGAAAAATAAACTAAGTTCATTTTAAACACCATTGAAAAAGTGTGCAAGATTTAATCATGTTTAAATTTGGCCTTTTTCACCTTGGGACCTTTAAATATTAGAGGGTTTTTTCCTGATTATAAGCCCAAATGTGAATGAGAAAACAAAATTTTGGATTTTGCTCTTGGGTTTCTCCATTTTTCTATCTTAAATATCAATGCCGATCCATGTAGGGATCAATATTAGTTTAAATAAATCAATGTTGGTTAGCATAGAAAGGTCGATGTTGATTGATAGAGATTGATGTTAGTTCATGTAAAAAAATATATATAAAAATGCTATGGATTTCACAAAAATACTATTAGTGAAACACCTTAAAATCAAAATTTATCATAAGATCCTACAAGAAAATGGTTAAACAAATGACATTCAAGATCTTAGACAAAAAGAAAAAAATCAAGAAAACCTCATTCAACACATTTCTACCATGTTATATTATGTATACAAGGTTCGATGCTAATCTTGGGTGGATAAACATCAATTATGGAAGGAACAATGTCAGTCTCTATGTAGACTATGTGGTACTAAAAAACAAAATACATGAAAACTAAAGTGAAAACTTGAATTTTGAATATTCTTAATATTCATTAGAGAAATTAAAATTTTCATATTAGTCTATTTCCTTTTATGGTATGCTTTACGTACCATCGAGCATGCCATTTGTGATCATAGGAATCAAATAATGGAGGTTAATATAGTGTTAGTTTAAGTAATAAATACTCAAATACAAACATTGTTGGAAATTTGGCCTATCAAAATTCCAACCTTTACATTAAAAAACTTTTCATGTCCTATTTGTCCTGGGAAATTAAGTGATGTGTTTGGCCACCTCGATGTCATTAACTGTCAAGTGAAGAAAGTGAGTTTCAATGTCTTGTCATGGTCTTGTATCAGTTTCAACTTCTCATGAGATTCTCTAACATAATTTTATGTCTGAAATGTATGGAGATGATTGTAATATTTTAAGTGTGATAAAAATACATAGAATTATATTTCACACCTTTTAGAAGGCTATAATATGCTTATTATGACATTCAGTGACCAATATCATTTGACAAATTATTTGTATTTTGCCTAAAAGAGAGGTTTTTTAGCCTTTAAATTATAACTTTGGAGTCAAAATCCACCAAATCCTCCATAAAACCTTTAAGAACCTTCATATCCAAGTCATTTCTTTAAGTTAAAAGCCTTATGCTTTGAAACCATCTCTTCATGAAAGTAAAAGCATTATTTGGCTCTCCAAGAGTTCCCACATACCAAATTTGGCCCCTTTTAATCTCCAAAAGACCTATTTCTTGTGTTATTATTCCAAAAAACTCATGATCTTCTTAAAGTTTCCATAAATTGGTGGTTCAAAGCTTTAGTCTAGAGAAAAAGAAAGAAAAAGGGCATTTTTATGTATTTTCATATAGGAATATGGACTTGTATAGAGTTTTCCATACATTAAGGATCATGAGATTGAATGTGGAGTTATAAAAAAATTTATAGAAGATATTCAAGGTAAAAAGACCAAAAAATTTCTCAAAACTAGTTCCCTTCATTCACTTAACTCCTTTGCACATCAAGAGAGCCCTTTAGGTTTGAAGATGGTATGACCATGAGAGAGAAAATCAAGATCTAGAATTTTGGGGAGAGAAATGGGTCTAAGAGAGCTTCCATATTTGGTAAATTATTCTTATTTTCTATCTTTATCCTTTATGAACCTAAGGCACTTATCAGATGTTCTTCATTCTATCAAGCAATCAATTTTTTGATATTTCTCCTCTTTTGAGCATCATGACAAAAAATGGAAGTTTATAGAGATTTTTAGTATTTTAAACCATCATTCCATGACATTATTAATATTATTTCCACATGTGTGATGTCATATGTATCTCAATAAGACAAATTAATGCCAATTCTATAGTCTATAGGTACTTTGGATATATTATACAGTTCAGAGGTTAATCTATGGATTTTAAGATTCTTTATGACATGATTTGTAGGTATCCTTCATGTTCATTTATTATTATTTAAATATTCTCAAATTTTATTCAAATATCCATATCAAATAAGACATTAATTTTCTCTTAATATCTTCATGAAGTCTTAGTTTAGCAAAAATTAAGGAAAATTAACATTTGTTAAGGTTTTTGATGAATCCTAGGTTTTCATTTTAGCACCATATGCTTGTTCAAAGGCATCCAAATAGTCATACATTTTTTAGGGTGTGATTATAATTTATTAATAACCTTAAATATTTTTTTTACATATACTTCACATTATCATTTCACCTCCCTCTTGTGTCATCCCATCTCATAATCTTCTCATTACCATTCACCATTATAAAAGCTCCATCTCCATATCCATTCACATATCACCACCTTCCATCCACTTCCATATCATGTATTAAATATCAATAAGGAGTTAATACTATTAGAATCATCATGGCCATGAAAATATTTTATACAGACTTGAAAACCCCACTTAAGGAGCTTAAAGATCATCTACAACTAAGCTTAAATAACATCCACAGTATCTTATTAAGATCAATTTAAAATAAAGTTTGTAGTTTGAGGTTTCCAAACAAGGTTTACACTCTCATTTAGTTGGAATAATATCATATAAATTTTTGTATCCACCTTAATGTCCTCTATCTTCCAATCCTTGTCTCAGTTTGTACATGTAACAAAAGAATCTCCACCCACAGCCATCCTATCAAAAGGTGAGATTAAAAATGTAAATAAGGAGAGATTTGGATATTTGAATGAGAATTTATCTAATGAAGAACTTAAAACAAGGTTAAGATCATTTTAATGACCTTATAGGTCTATTTCTATCATGTTCAAGACCTAGAAACTATGCACAATCCATATAAAGATCAAGTTCTCACACACACTCAAGTCTATGAATTGGAAAGGTCTATGTTCAGAATGTAGAAAGATGATAAGATATTTTTTAAAGGTGATTAATATGAAAATTATATAAAATTCACCCTAGGAATGAATCAAACTTAGATTAAGTCATATTTTCATGAGAATCTTCAACTACAGTAGTTATGCCCATACTATATCAAACCAAGACTGTGAGGGATAGTTGTTATGCAATTAATTAAATTAGGTTACTGCATATGTTTAGGAGCCAATTGGAATGGTTTGGATAGTTATATCAATCCATGAGGTTAAATTTCAAAATATCAGAGTCATTCACCTCAGTCAACTATCATCTATAGCCTTCTCATGACAAGTTTATCTCATAGTTGTAAAGAGGATGAGATTAGAATGTATATGGAAGAGTTACATGATCAAATGGAGGATTCATAAGGATAATTAATATGTGAATAGTTTATAATATGGATAATTTTTCCCAAGCAAGGTACATTCCAAGTTCAACCTTAAAATGTCCACCTATAGCCATACTAGGGTCAATTATATTGACATATCCATATACCCTAGATAGGTGCAATTCAAATACATTTCTTTCAAGGATTAAAATTTTCAATTTATATCTACATTTAGTTATTTAATTTATAAATTTATATATTCACTAAGATCATGACCTCTACTACCAACTCATGAATGTATAGTATAAAGGCCTATGTATAAAATCAAGACTATGTAGGAGCTTGAGAACACTATTTGAAGAGAAAATATAATGAAGGATGAGTTAAAAGGAGGGTTTCAAATCACTTATAAGGTTTTAAGGTGAAAAATTATGGTGGAATGAGTATCAATCACTTCCAATTCTCCAATACACACCTATAATAGTGTTACCAAGGTAGTCAGATTGAGGTCTTTGAAGATATATGATGTTTGATAGTGATTTAACAATTTTAAAAATATTAGTGTATTATTCCTCATTTAGTTAAAGAGTATGAGTAGTAAAAGTAATAAATAAATATAAAATAATTAAGCTATTGATTTGTGTAATCTGAATATTTCTAAAAATAGCAATAAATGATATAAAATAAGACTTATCTAGAAAATAACTATGATGGATGTTTTAGGGTCTGAAATTCACTATGCAGGACTAGAACACTGTTACAAATCAAGATCTAGAGTTCATTTTATGATTGGATAGGATCATTAAAATAAGACACTAGTGGCATCGATGTTGTATTCCACATCTACCACCATTGTCTAGGAGACTTAAGCTTTTTGGGTTTTGTTTATTGTGTCTATATGACCCTACCTATGAAGTTTTGATTGTCGAATGTTTATAAAACTCCCTACAGAGTATATTTTGTCTTAAAACCCTAGGATCCTTTATAATTTGACCAACTTTGAGAAATAGGGGGGGTCAATGTGTGTAAGATTCATTGAACATGTATCCACACCCCTTACATGCAAATGATGCCTACATACTAATACTCTAAAGAGGGATCAAGCCATATGTAGTTCTCCCACTTGATGTGCTTTGTGAAATAGTGTGTATGAAGATGAAAAATGATAAACTAAATGTGCTTGAGGTGGTTAGGGACTAGTGTAAGGATCTAGATAAGCTTGTAATTTTATTGGTTGGTTGTATGTAGAGAATAGGGAAGATTTCTTGAGTATTCTTGCTTGTATTCTTGATTGTTTAGTAATAATTACCCACCCTTTCTAAATTATCTTTGAATGGAATTTTATAGGGATCTATTGGTCATGGGTTGTGTGATCATGTTAGGCTAATAAGGATAAGGATGGAGAACCAAAAGGAACTGATCATTGGGGCCAAAAATGTACTTAGATACGAGTGTTAAAAGTAGACAATAGTAGCACTGATGATGTTGTCCAAGTTGGGCATTATTGTCCTTAGCTAACGGGACCTAAGGGGATGGATTTGTCATGGAAAAATTAGTTTGGATGAGCTAGGGCTAGGTCTAAAATGCTATGAATGACTAGGAATCAGTGAAAATATGATTATGAGGGTCATGAAAGAAAGTAGGAGGGGCCTATGGGTTGGGTTTCATTGGCCACACTCAAGTTACCAATTTTCACATTTTATATGAATACATTTGCACCCCCTTTATTCTAGTGATGTAACAAAGAAAAATACTAGGATAAAGGAAAAATAGAAAGTGTACCTAAACTTACTTGCAAGGGTTAGGCTCATGAAGTTTTGTGATATTAGGTGTGCATATAGAGAGAACATTGTGAAGTGTAAATATACAAAAGAAAACAAAGAGTAGATCAATTCTTACTAGATATTTTATATCTAAAATAAGAATGCAAAAAACTAGGTAAGAGAGAGAAGAAGAGAAATTAATTAATACACTTCACTGGGTATGTGAACCAATACAAATCTATTTTGATGTTAAGTGATGATGAATAATGCTAAGTAATGATGAATGATGATGTACCAAGAGTAATATCACTAACAAAGATGAGTGCTCAATTCCTTAGAAGTGGGTCAAGAATGTAAACGTTGACCCTTTGGCTCCATCATCACCCACTATGTGGTGAAGCTATGTGATCATGTGTGTGTTAATCAATGTTTGGACTATGTGTCCAATCCCTTTGAGTAGGTGGCTTAAGAATACAAAGGATAGCTAGTCCTTTGGCTCCATCATTACCATGTGAAGTGAAGCATGAACTAATACTAGTATGAAATGTGTCATATGAAATGGCTCTTAAATATCATGAATGTGCTATGATCTGTCAATATTGGCATGGATAACCAAATGTATGTTAGAAACTAGGCCACTCTTTGCCACTCTGAAAGGTGGAGATTAGGCTTGTATGAAAGACACTCTAAAATTGGCACACTAGGCTTGTATGAAATCCACTCCAAAAAGATGCCAACCAGCTACAAATATAATAAGGCATGTAACTATTTTGAATGCTTGGGTAATAATGAACTCATAAATAAAAGAAAATAAATGTACCACACACATTAGCCCCAATCATTGGTGTCTAGAACATGGATTATGGTCTAGAAGTTATACTAACTATTGTGTCTAAAACTAGAAGTGTGAGACATCATGTCATGCATGATGCACCCTATATCTAGATTCTCTAAGCAAAAGTGTACTAAATACTATTGATTATGAACTAGTTTAACTGTGCAAAATTTTAGCTAAACCTACTTTTTGCTTGCTTCTAGAAAGTCTAGTTTTTTTGTTACTTAGATAAGAGTGCCAAAAATGGACACTAGTGGAACCATCACTATATTCCAATCTTGAAACTATTGTCTTAGGCTAAATTTGATGACTATTCTAACATTTTCACTATGTACCTAGTTTTTTATAGTTGGTTTGAAGTTTGGTTATTATTTTGGGTGTTCTAAAAATTATTTTTTGACTATTAAGAGCTCTGATCTCTATGAAAAAACCCTTATTTGTTTCCCCCTATTTTTAGGGTAAGAATTAAGACCCTAAAATGAATACCCTAAAAATAAAGAGTCCTACAAGTTTGTTATGTTGCAAAGATACATGATATAGTAATGATAATTGATCAAATATCTCTAGATCTAGCAGTGTTTGAAATGGAGATTGTTAGATCAACAAGGGTGTGCCTAGATAGATATAACAATGTAATAGCATGTGTAATGTATTAAACTAGAATTGGAAGTTTGATTATTTTTTATATGTTAGTTGTTATTTTTTAAGGAGGGATGGAGCATGATGTCCATCATGGCATCCAGAAAAGCAAGATAATTTATGATGTGGATCATGGCATTGAAATAATCAAGAAACATGTAGACACCGAAATCGTGTCGACTCCCCTGGTCATTCCCCGTCTTATTCTTCTTCACCTATTTAACCCTTGTCGATCACTTGTTCCACCAACCTTGACCCTGGCAGCATGTAAAAATGAGCACAGAGCTAAAGCTAGACTCTATCCCCATTGTGCATCTGTCGACGATAGTCTTTACCCGGCCGATGTCGCCGACGTCGGTCACTTATCGGCCGACGTCGGTAATCCTGCCGACGTCGATCACCTTGCCGTTATCCGTTATCAGTTATCATTCGGTTCCCGATCGGTTTCCCAAAACGGTTGTCGAACCGTCTCTCGAACCGTCCCTTGCCTTCATCAGCCTCCGCCAACCATTCGAAAGGCTATTCAACCATTTTTCTAATCAATCAAACCGATCAATAATTCAATCAACCTGCGAACTCCGACATCCACAGACTCTAGCAATCAATACTTTCGCGATCAACCAACTCCGACATCAACCAATCTGTATTCGTTTCAATCCGGCACTGCACAGACAACTTCAACTATGGCTTTCATCACATCTTCTGGCAGGTAAGTATTTACTCTGTTTGTTTTATTTCTTCTTGGTTATTATTTGTTCATTATTTCTGTCATCCCGAAGCTTCAAACCACAGACCCAAGTTCTGAATCTCTCCTTTACGTCCCTGCCACTATCCGAATCCATAACTCTGTCCAGACTCGACTAAAACCCCCAAACTCTGTTCAAACCCGACCTTACCTCGCCCAAACCCTGTCCTGACCTTATCTTGATTCTATCAGACCCTGTCCCGACTCTGTCTAAACCTTGTCCCGACCCTGTCAAGAACCTATCCTGACTCTCCCAAGCCTTCTGCAACTCGTCCAGAACCTACCCCTACCGATGCCGGTCACTACCCCGACCGACGATGGCACCTAGACCGACGCCGGCACCTTCCATAACCGACGTCGGCACTACAGAGACCGATGCCGGTGACTGTGCAGAACAGTGCTACATATCAGGTACGCACTTTATTTTTTGTCATTTATTTCTGTCATTTTATCTTTCATTATTATCTACTTTCATCCAATATTCTACTTTTTTATCAGTGGGTTGATATCCTTCTAGGAAGTCTTCAAACTTTTGGGATCGGGCGTTCGCCTGACAGCCCACCATATCTTTGACTAATGTTTTTCCATGTTTTAGCCTTTTCTTCACAGGTGTCATTCCTCCATAGCCAAAGAGGAGAATCTTCCAACGTCTGATTTCGGTGCGCTCGACTTTATCAGGTATCTTCTAGCCTTGACCATTTCTTTTAGTTTCTTATTTCTTCTTTGAATGTAGAAAGCAATTTTGCATAGAAACATTCTGGCACGCCCAGTGGGACCCTAGGTCCTCCTTGGGTTCTTTCTTTCTTTCGTTCATTTAGGTGCATTAGGTTTCTTCCTTTTCGCCTCCTTTCGTCTCTTCTTAAACGACATCATAAGCAGGACTAAAACGAACATTTCTTTCTTTCTTACACTTCTAGACTAGCTAAAACTCATATTCTTCGACTCTTTCTCCATTCGTCTTCATACGAACAAACATTTTGACTTGGGCATTAAAACACTTTGCATTCATTTTTGTTTGCCTGCATCTCTTAGACCACACATACTAATTAAACTGCATATTGAATTAATCTAGATCACTTGATGTTACACGACCAAACCACCTGCACAAAACAAACATAAAACTTACCTGAGACAAGGCCTGACTGGGATTTCATCCCCCAGCGGATACCTTACCGTCCCGGTGACCCTACTTGGATTTCATCACCAAGGGGGAAGCCCACTCTGTTTTCTGGCGGAGGATAAACTCTAGTGGAAGTATATTTTGGCTAAGCGAAACCAGCTAACCACTGGAATCGTGAAGTGAGGGGAGCTTGCTCCTTAGCACCAGGCCTATACGGAAGCTAACACAGACTTTTGAGCACCATAACAAAACCCAAAACCATCCATAGACTGCTTCTTCTAGGACCTGACTCACAAAGCCAATCTTCCTCTACACACATTCTAAGGCATAAGCCACTATAATCCTAATAATTTACTTCTAGGGTTTTAGGATCTGCTTGTGTCTTCATCTTTTTGGTTCTTATCTGCTTGTTTGAGCTTGTGAGGACGTTCTTCCTTGCCTTGAATGGTTCTGACTCATAGCCAAGCCAAGGCTCTAGTCGATCACGCGAGGCATCATCCTCTTCCATCTACCCCGCCTACAACCAGCCCTATAATGGAGTTCAACTCGGAAACTGAAAGAACTCCTACCAGACCATCTCCGACCCAAACGCCTATTATCCCAGAAGGGGAACAAGATTTCACATGATTCTTGGACATCAATACCAAAGCCTTGCAACACTATCTCGTGAATAGCCGAATGCGAGACCCCTTGGGCAATCCAATTTATGAAATGCCGACCTCTTTCCTCGAGACTGCGGCCGTATCAACGACATCCGTAGTCCAACCCTTAGACACCCAGGCTGTTGCCTCAACCAATGACCAACCTTTTACCAACCATCCAAGTGTGGCCTCTCCTTCCATCATTGGGCCCACTTTCACCGGGGTTTTGGCCCCCAATCAATCTCAGTCCACTCAACCACTTTCTACCCCCTTTCAAAACCTGGTCGTTTCTATTCCACCCACCCTTACTCCTATCAACACTAGGGTGGTTACCCATCCATTAGCCCATGTTACCTCTAACCAACCTCCCATGACAACATCAAACCTAGCCATGCCTTCCATCCAACCATCCTTAGTCACTTCTTCTATCCCTGCGACTAGTCATCCGTATGTTGTGCCCTTATTGGTATAACCGACTATGTCGTATACCTCTTCCAGCCTCTTTCAAGCGCCTTACAATCTAGGAGGCGCTCCACCCACCAATCCATCAGTAGATATTATCAAGATGCTGATGGATAAAATGTCCAACCTAGAGACCTCCGTTACCAGCTCACGCAACACTCTCTCGTACGAACAAATCTGTAACGAGCCCATCCATCCTTCTATCCCCATTAGACCATATCCCAGCCAGTGGGAACTTCCTAAGTTTTCTCATTTCCAGAGCAAGGAAGACCCACAACAACATTTACGGGCATTCAGACATGCCTATTACCTTATCACCCACGACGATGCATTGCTCTTACGCACGTTTCCCATGTCTCTCTCAGGTGCTGCACTTGACTGGTACAGCTCTCTTCCCAGCCATTCCATCTTCACATTCACTCAGCTGGCCCAGCTCTTCCTCGATCATTTCTCCATCAATATCACCAAGAAGGTCTCTATCACAGACCTCTATTCTATTCGCCAGTTCGAGGATGAATCTATTGCTGATTTTGTCGCTCGGTGGAGGGGCCTTATCAATCAACTTTCATTTTCCTTACCTCAGCCTGAGCTTATTGAACTTTTCTCTCAAGCCTGCGCTAAACATATTTCTTCTACCTTGAGGGTTCAAACCTTCCGCACTTTTGACGAAGCCTTCACGATGGCTCGTAAACTTGAGTTACGTGCTGTCGAGGAGAATAAAGTCAAGTTGCGGAGTAAGAATCCCAACTCCAAAACCAATGACCCTTCTTCTAAGCCCTCCTCGTCCAATCCTAAATCTAAAGCTTCAGCAAATGCTGTGGTTATTAGATCTTCCTCCTCTTCTCCTTCAACTAATCAACCTGAACCATCCACATCTATGAGTGCCACTCGCCAATTTTAGCAGAGATACATACAGCGACAGTTTACTCCACTTGGAGAATCATACGCGTCTGTGCTAGAAAAACTCGTCAAACAAGGGGCCATCAATCTCCCTCAGATCCGACCTCCACCACAATTTGATCCCTCACACGCCATCCCTACGTGGTATAGGGAAAATGACTTCTGCCACTACCACCGTGTTAAAGGTCATGACACGGACAACTGTAAGACCCTTAAAAACATAGTCCAAGACATGTTGGAAAAGGGTGACCTCATCCTCGACAATCCTAACGCCCCTCCTAATCAGGGTATCAATATCTTCAAACAACCATTCCCTAATCATCCACCAACCCAAAACAACGTCCAGACCTTGACTGACAATACCCATGAACATAATATTTGAATAGTCAATACGGTCTCGCCCCTCACTTCTAACCAACCCCAAGAGGTGAGTTCATCCATCAGTCCATCACATGTGGATGAACCTCCTTCTCCAGCTAGTTCTCCCTCAACTTCTCTCATTTTGGAGGACGCTTCGACCTTACCAGCACCGCCAGTTTCACCATCTTCCTTCTTGCTGCCCATGGAGGATCCAACCTTTCCTACTCCTCGACCACAAGTGGAGGGCACTATCATCCCTGCCCTTTACCTGCTTGAGGAGCTTCATTCTCCAGTTTCTTCTCCACCCAAGGAAGAACCCATCTCTCCTTCATCTCCAACCAAACATGAACCTGTCACGACTTCACCATGCTTTGGGCCTGAGACTACTACACCCGTCTCACCTTCAGTCCCACAACCGTCGGCATCTTCCCAAGAGCCCAAACTTCATCCCGCATCTTCTCAGCCATTTTCCCGACTAGTGGAGAGACTCAAACTTCTCCCTTCTAGGAAAGTGGAACATCAGGGATTGTGGGATCGTCTCACAGCTCTTCAACAAGCCTGGGCCCTCTCATCTCATGCTGCTAATCCTCCCATGGCAGAACCTCCTAAGACTATCAACAAAAATCAGATCTCCACTTCTAAACCGTCTACATCTTCATCAACTTCATCAAAACAAAAACCCTCATCTACTCCGCCTAAACCTATCAAAACACTTGGCGTTCACCCCGTCTCCAACCTCACTCATCCACAAGTGAAGGTGGACTTAACCCAAACTTCAACTAATAATAGTCTTCAACCTAAATCACAAAAGACTGCCAAACCACAGAGGCGAACGCCTCCTCTTTCGTCACCATTGCCTTCCATTTTGGGCCCGCATCCTTCAACCTTAACCAGAGTCCTTCCCACTTCAACCTCTAATCAAAACCAGTTGCCTCCTTTGCTTCCTTTACCTACCACTAGCCTACCCTCTTCCAAAAGGGTGATACCTCTCATGAAGAGTGTACCGTCTCTGCCTGTCATCGCACCATCAACCCAGAAGGTGGTACGAAAACCCCCTCCAACTTCGCCCAAGCAAAAGTCACCGACATCGCATACATCGATGAGCACGGACCCTTTAGTGGGCTCATACTCTTTGATCTTGCAACGAATTTTGCAAACTTCTAGCATAACTCTTCCACCCATCAAGCCCTTTCAACCTCTCGGGTCTAAACCCTCCTGGTTCGACGACATGAAGATTTGTTTATATCATCGTACACCAGGACATGACACCGAGACTTGCTGTGCCCTCAAGGCTGTCATTCACCGTTATCTGGAGAAAGACACTCTTCTCTTTGAGGACACTTTTGACCGCCCCCCGACTCCTTCTCATAACCATTCAACCTCTTTAAACCCATCCATATCTCATCAACCTGTTACAACCCCTTCATCACCTTCACCTCCCATCTTTGAAATCAATGCCATTCACATCGCCACTAGATCACAAAAGGACAAGGCGAAAGAAAAAGCCACCATTCCTTGGACCTACCCTTTTGTCAATCCACCTCAACTGCCTAAGCCTAAGATTTCTATCCTTGGCGCGCCTCAACCCTCCTCTTCTTCTTCCTCTTCTGGACCAATCCACGACTCCATGTTGAAACAGCTTCACCAGACGCCTGTGAAGATGTCCCTCTATGATCTCATCCAAACCTCGCCCCAACATCGTCAAGCCCTCATCCAAGCCCTGCAGGCAGCGGAGGTCCAACTCGAGGATCCCCAGCCACTTGCTGCCCTTATCCACTCCTTAGCCCCTGTTGCCTCCATCACATTCAGCGATTCTGAGATTCCCACATCCAACACGAAAGATCAGGACGCTGCCCTCTTCATCACTGCCTATATCGATCGGACACACATTAAACGCGTTATGATCGACGGGGGTGCTAGCATCAACATCATCTCCACCCATGCCTTTGATCAGTTGGCTCTTCCCAAGAATTGTGTCTCCAAAACTGACACGATCTTGTGTTCTTTCAATGACACTACTGCCACGACCATTGGCATAGTCATCCTTCATATCCGCGTTGGTCCACGCACAGTCCCAGAGCTCTTCTACATCATCGAAGGAGAGTTCCAATACAACATCTTGCTGGGCCGACCCTGGATCCGCGCCATGGCCTGTGTCCCCTCCACCCTGCACCGTTGTGTGAAGTTTGAGCATGACGGACAAGTCCACACCATTCCCACTGACCCTTCGCCCTTCAAAACATGCAACACCACCTACCGTCTAAATGATGTCCTCATTCCTATCAAGCCATCAACCCTAGCACCACCTCCATCCACGGAAGCTTTGACCAGTTCGCAATAGGCGGTCGCCCTTACACCTCCCCTTCAAGCGACGACCACAGACCCTATGGAAGACGTCTTCCAAAGACTTTCATTGGGAGAGTATCGCTTGCTGGCTTTAGACATGTTCCAAACTCCACAAGAGTATGGACGCCTTCATCACAACCCCAGCTACAACCATCGGATCGGGATGATCATACCTTATGGTCCCGCTCACCTCCACACCAACCTCGTCTATGGGGGGCTTAATCTAGCTCCTACTGACGGTAATCCTCTTTCTTCACCTCAACCTTTCACATCAGATTTCTCATTTCTTGGCAACCCTGCCTTTGCACACACTTACCTTTACAGGTGTGCATGGAAGGGTTTTGGTTTTGGACGCTATGAGCAGGGCTCCCATCAGCCTATCCAACCGCTCAATGATGACGACGCCAAGAAATGGTATGGTCTGGGATATCACGATCCCACTCAAGACCCTGTAGACCTTTGTCCTGAACCAATCCTTGACCAATCTCCTCCACACTCGCCTGTTTCGCCACCTTCACCTATGGAGTCAGTGGTTTCCATTCCTCCTAGTTTTTTTTTTCCATAAACACCATCCGCCTGGACCCCTTGACTTATCAGCTCAATGGGGTATCCAAGTCTCTCCCTCTCATTCTTCCCAGCATGATCGAAGATGAGTCGGCAACCATTCACACTGTTCACTGCGTTGACGATGATGCCATTCTTTCTTACATGGGTGCTGATGATTCTTTCATCCAGCGCTCCCTCCCTTCTGAGACCCAGGTTATGTTAAATGAATCAACCATTGACATCAACCTTCCTTCTTCTGATGTTCCTCATGTCTTAAAGATCAGCCAATCTTTAGACTCTCAGGAGCAGCTTGACTATACCTAGTTCCTCTCCAACCATAGCAAGGCCTTTGCCTGGACTTACAGTGATATGCCTGGCATCGACCCCACCATCGTTACCCATAACATTATCACCAAACTAGAGGCTAAGCCTGTCAGGCAAAAGCTTCGAAAGATGCATCCTCACATTGCCCTCCTTGTCAAAGAGGAGCTTCAGCATCTCCTTTCTGTCTCCTTCATCCAGCCCATCGATTATCCATAGTGGGTCTCTAACATCGTCCCAGTCACCAAGGCAACTGGGGGGATTCGGATCTGCATAGACTATCGCGACCTTAATCTAGCCTGTCCTAAAGATGACTTTCCTCTTCCTAACATCGACCAGCTTGTTGATCTTACGGCTGGCCATGAGATGCTATCTCTTATGGACAGGTTTTCAGGATACAATCAAATCCTGATTGCTCCAGAAGATCAGCACAAGACTACTTTCATTACCCCATGGGGGACTTTTTGCTATCGAGTCATGCCTTTCGGCTTGAAGAATGTAGGTGCCACTTATCAGCGTGCCATGACCTACATTTTCCACGATCTCCTCCATAAAATCATGGAGGACTATGTGGATGACCTGCTCGGCAAGTCCAAACTTCGCCGTGACCATCTGACCATTCTCAAAATCATCTTTTCTCGTCTTCTTCAGTACAATGTCTGTCTTAACCCCAAGAAATGTGTCTTTAGGGTCCTCTCTGGCAAGCTTCTCGGCTTCATCGTTTCCTTCCGTGGCATCGAGATAGATCCCGCCAAGATTCGTGTTATCCTTGAAATGCCTCCCCCGACTAATCTCAAGTAGCTTCGCAGTTTGCAAGGCAAGCTCCAGTCCATTCGTCGCTTCATCTCGCAGCTTTCTGACCGCTGCCAACCTTTTCATCATCTCCTTAAGAAGGACGTCATTTTTACATGGGATAAGAACTGTCAAGAGGCTTTTGAAGCCTTAAAACGCTATCTGGTCTCTCCACCAGTTCTCATTCCACCTAAAGATGACCAACCCTTCTACCTTTATATCTCAGCCACTCACCATTCGTTAGGTGCCATGATTGCGCATCGAGATGAGCATCACCATGAGCAAGCCGTTTATTACATCAGCCGAACACTGGTCAACTATGAAACTCAGTATACCCATATCGAGAAACTCTGTTTGGCGTTAGTCTTTGCTGCTACTAAGCTTCACCACTATCTTCTTAGTCACAAAACCTTTGTCATCACCCACACCGACCCTCTCAAGTATATGCACTCCAAGCCATATCAAAATCAACGTATGGCTCGGTGGCTCATGCTACTTGCTGAGTTCGATCTCAAATTCATCCAGCAAAAATCTATCAAGGGGCAAACCATCGCTGATCAACTAGCAGATGCCCCTCTTCCTGACAATCAACCTTCGCAGTGTGAGTTCCCTGACGAGTCTATCGCTGCGCTTTCTTTTGATGACACCACCTATCAGATGACTATGTTCTTTAACGGATCCAAATGTCAACTAGGTGGAGGTGCTGGGGTCATTCTCATCCCACTCGAAGGGGAGCCCATGCCTTTGTCTTTTAAACTCAACTTTGATTGTACCAATAATATGGCCGAATACGAGGCCTTAATTTTGGGACTTCAGACCGCCTTCTCTCTCAGCATCAAGTCCATCAACATCTTCGGTGACTCGCAGCTCGTCGTCAATCAGGTCAACGGTTCATACCTCTATAAAAATGAAATTTTGCAAAGGTACAAAAACCGTGTTGACATTCTCCCTGCATCTTTCGACCATTTCCTCCTGCAGACTGTTCCCCGATCCATGAATAAGTTTGCTGACACCATGGCTTCTCTCACTTCACATATCCCATCTTCCTCATCTGCATCCAGACTTTTTGTCACGGTGCATCGTGTGCTGTTGCCTTCATATATCTCTCCTCACATTCATCATGTCAACACTATAGACCCTAGCCCACAAGATGCTTGGTATAAGCAACTTGTGGACTTCTTATCTCTCTCTGTCATTCCTCCCAACCTCTCTAGTAATGCATGACAAGCTTTTATCAAGCGTACTGCTCGCTATACCATGCTAGGGGGTCTTCTCTATAAGCGAGGCTTCGACGGCCTCCTTCTTCGCTGTCTCACCTCCACTGAAGCATCTCAAGCCATTCAGCAAGTCCACGACGGGATTTGTGGTGGACATTTCAATGGGAATTCGGTTGCCAAGTGCATCCTTCGTCTGGGCTATTATTGGCCTACCCTTCATCAAGACTGTAGCGATTATGTTTGGCGTTGCATCAAGTGTCAGCAGCACTCTAACTTGCTTCATCTCCCCAGTCACGCCTTACAAATTGCTCAGGATTTCTGGCCTTTTTCTCAATGGGGTTTAGATCTCATCGATGAGATTAACCCTCATTCGTCTCTTCGTCATCAATCCATCCTCACAGCCACTGAATATTTCACCAAGTGGGTGGAAGCCATTCCTCTCGTCTCCACAAAAGTCGACAAGATCATCGACTTCATCAACACCCACATCATCTGTCATTTTGGTGTCCCTCATAAAATCATCACTGATAACGGCAAGTCCTTCAAAAACAAAACTGTCCAATAGCTATGCGACTCCTTCGACATCAAACTCAGTTTCTCTTCGCCTTACTACCCACAAGCAAATGGGCAAGCCGAGGCTTCCAACAAAATTCTCACCAAAATTCTCATGAAAGTGGTCAGTGACATAGGCAGGGATTGGCACATTCACATTCCCTTCGCTTTGTGGGCTTACCGCACTAGCATCCGAACCCCCACGGGTGCTACCCCTTTTTCTCTCGTGTATGAAACAGAGGCTATTTTACCTCTTGAAGTACAGATCCCGTCTCTCCGCATTTCTCTACATGATATTCTTTCCAACGATGACTTTCGTCAAGATCGCTTAGCTCAACTTGAGTTACTTGATGAACGCCGTCTTGCTGCCCTTAATCATCTCCATGTCTATCAACATCGCATCAAGCGCACCTATGACAAAAATCTGCGAGAATGAGATTTCAACATCGGAGACCTCGTCCTCAAAGAAAATCAACACGTGACCAATATGGAGCACAGTAAATGAGGCAAGTTTGCTCCTAATTGGCTTGGGCCTTTTATTATCATGCACAAGTATGGATCAAGGACTTACCGTCTGTCTTCTCTTGATGGACGACCAGAACCTGAGCCTCTTAATGCGTTGCATCTGCGACCATTCTACTGCTAGTCGAGTACTCGTCCACTTGACACTTAACTTGACCTCATCCCTTGAGCAATCCCCGTCCTCTTAGTCCTCCTTCCTTTCAACCCTATTCCTCTTAACAATTCTTATAACCCTTTTATGCTGTATGGATGCTTTGTCCTAATAAAAGGGAGCCTTTGACCTTCTATAATCTTGTCCATGACTCACATTTCTATAAAAACAAATCAAGATGTCAAAACATATCCATGGTCACTATATCAATATCAAATCAAAAAATAGACTGCTCCCTCGAAGGACAGCTGTACTATCATTGCTGTAATTAATAGACTGCTCCCTTGAAGGACAGCTATTCAAAAGCCTTTATATTAAACAAAAATCTAGACCACTCCCTCGAAGGATGGCTATGACTAATCTGGCAATAAACAGCATTATTTTAGAAGCTTCCCGCATTGATCAGCTTCAAAACCTGACCACCAAGCAAATGACATATCTATGTAGACTTCCCGCATCGATCAGTCTGCACCCAAAAAAAAAAAATGAGTCATGGACTTGACTTATAGTTGTCTCAGGGTCTCCTATAAAAAGGGGCATAGTTATCTCTGCTCTTAAAATGGGTTACCCTATTTCCTCCTCCTATCACCTGCTCAAAGGACTTCGAGCTCACTTTAATGTCTAAGTGATTCGATTACCGCTCTAACATAACTATGGTCAACGACGTCACGCATGAATGGGGCTCTTGGTTCTTATAACCCCTATCTATGCTATCTTTTTGGTCCTTGTCAATGAAAGAGCAATTTGCCTTTTACTTTTTCTCTATACTTTGGTCACATTCACCTTCATCACTTGTCAACCGACTCAGCTCAACTCTCTTTTCAGACCATCAACATGACCTAGCCTATTCACCCTAGTTTCTATGGACACCAATACACATGGAAACTATCGACCCGCTACAATTTATGTTCAGCATAAACCAATACTTGCTGAAGCATAAATAAACCTCAATTCATTTTTAGCATACATCCATCACGAATATGGAATATTGCTAGGGATGAAAAACCCCTCAACCAATGTTGCAGAATACACCATTTGGAAAAGGCTGCAACATCTTTTCTCCTCATCATTTCATCATAACCAAGACCAATCTCTCAACTATTTTAACCACCTGTCTACTACTCGGACCCTTTGTCTAAACTACATTGGTCTGAGGCCCTTCCACAGGGGCTATGTAGGCAGTACTCAGATGACACGATTGTCTTCTAGGGTTAGCTCGACCATTCTCGTTTGTTCGTCTCTCTGATGAACAAACCTTCTTTCCTTCTTTTAACCATAACCTTGCCCTTCACCACAACCCATTTCCATCCCTTTGACCCTTCCTCCCTTCTAGGGAGAACTACATCGGCCTGAGGCCCTATCACCAGGGCTATGTAGGCAGCACTCAGTTGACATGGGGTCTTTTGGGGTTAGCTCGGCCGCATCCTTTCATCCATCCATCGACCACCAACCATTGGAGATCATGCCTATCTCCTCCGACCTCGACCACTTCCAAGACATTGTTGCCTTGGTTGTTTTTGCATATATGCTACCTCATGACTGGTTAGCAGAATTGTGCGCAGACCTTTTTGGACCCTCACAAGTATAGGATCGCAAGCCGGTTGATCCACACTACTTGTGACTTTTTCATGTTTTCTGGGAGCACTTCCTGAGCCTGGGATACCTGGAACACGATGACCCATTTTGGAGCTTTAGCTTAGATTGCATAACCCAATCAGCAGATGACTAAATGCTGGGGCCCGGTTATCTCAATTTTGACACTCCTTGACCCTTGACCTATGACACTTTGACCTAACCCTCTCGTGCAGTGGTATGCACGCAATCACGACCTTTGCAGCGTTCACCCTCACCCCTTTTTCATCCACTCTTTATCAAATCAGCACCTGATTCCCGGTTCCCTTTCCTCGACTCTTACTTTGAGGGGGAATCCCTTATCCATACTCAGGGCATTCCACTTCCTATTTTTGTCTTGCAGTTCATTCGAACAACCAAAAAGATGAAATCAACCTTATCCCTCACCTGGGGCAATCACTCCTATTTTTGTCTTGCAGTTCATCCAGAACAACCAACAAGACAAAAAGGGGCAAATGTAGACACCGAAATCGTGTCAACTCCCCTGGTCATTCCCCGTCTTATTCTTCTTCACCTATTTAACCCTTGTCGATCACTTGTTCCACCAACCTTGACCCTGGCAGCATGTAAAAATGAGCACAGAGCTAAAGCTAGACTCTATCCCCATTGTGCATCTGTCGACGACGGTCTTTACCTGGCTGATGTCGCCGACGTCGGTCACTTATCGGCCGACGTCGGTAATCCTGCCGACATCGGTCACCTTGCCGTTATCCGTTATCAGTTATCATTCGGTTCCCGATCGGTTTCCCGAAACGGTTGTCGAACCGTCTCTCGAACTGTCCCTTGCCTTCATCAGCCTCCGCCAACCATTCGAAAGGCTATTCAACCATTTTTCTAATCAATCAAACTGATCAATAATTCAATCGACCTGTGAACTCTGACATCCACAGACTCTGGCAATCAATACTTTCACGATCAACCAACTCTGGCATCAACCAATCTATATTCGTTTCAATCCGGCACTGCATAGACAACTTCAACTATGGCTTTCATCACGTCTTCTAGCAAGTAAGTATTTACTCTGTTTGTTTTATTTCTTCTTGGTTATTATTTGTTCATTATTTTTGTCTTGCAGTTCATTCGAACAACCAACAAGATGAAATCAACCTTATCCCTCACCTGGGGCAATCACTCCTGTTTTTGTCTTGCAGTTCATCCAGAACAACCAACAAGACAAAAGGGGCAAATGTAGACACCGAAATCGTGTCGACTCCCCTGTTCATTCCCCGTCTTATTCTTCTTCGCCTATTTAACCCTTGTCGATCACTTGTTCCACCAACCTTGACCCTGGCAGCATGTAAAAATGAGCACAGAGCTAAAGCTAGACTCTATCCCCATTGTGCATCTGTCGACGACGGTCTTTACTCGGCCGATGTCACCGACGTCGGTCACTTATCGGCCGACATCGGTAATCTTGCCGACGTCGGTCACCTTGCCGTTATCCATTATCAGTTATCATTCGGTTCCTGATCGGTTTCCCAAAATGGTTGTCAAACCATCTCTCAAACCATCCCTTGCCTTCATCAGCCTCCGCCAACCATTCGAAAGGCTATTCAACCATTTTTCTAATCAATCAAACCGATCAATAATTCAATCGACCTGTGAACTCCGACATCCACAGACTCTGGCAATCAATACTTTCGCGATCAACCAACTCTGACATCAACCAATCTGTATTCGTTTCAATCCGGCACTGCACAGACAACTTCAACTATGGATTTCATCACGTCTTTTGGCAGGTAAGTATTTACTCTGTTTGTTTTATTTCTTCTTGGTTATTATTTGTTCATTATTTCTGTCATCCCAAAGCTTCAAACCACAGACCCAAGCTCTGAATCTCTCCTTTACGTCCCTACCACTATCCAAATCCATAACTCTGTCCAAACTCAACTAAAACCCCCAGACTCTGTTCAAACCCGACCTTACCTTGCCCAAACCCTGTCCTGACCTTATCTTGATTCTATCAGACCCTGTCCCGACTCTGTCTAAACCTTGTCCCGACCCTGTCAAGAACCTGTCCCGACTCTCCCAGGCCTTCTGCAACTCGTCCAGAACCTACCCCTACCGACGCCGGTCACTACCCTGACCGACGACGGCACCTAGACCGACGCCGGCACCTTCCATAACCGACGCTGGCACTACAGAGACCGATGCCGGTGACTATGCAAAACAGTGCTACATATCAGGTATGCACTTTATTTTCTGTCATTTTATCTTTCATTATTATCTACTTTCGTCCAATATTCTGCTTTTTTATCAGTGGGTTGATATCCTTCTAAGAAGTCTTCGAACTTCCGGGATCGGGCGTTCGCCTGACAGCCCACCATATCTTTGACTAACGTTTTTTTGTGTTTTAGCCTTTTCTTCACAGGTGTCATTCCTCCATAGCCAAAGAGGAGAATCTTCCAACGTCTGATTTCGGTGCGCTCGACTTTATCAGGTATCTTCTAGCCTTGACCATTTCTTTTAGTTTCTTATTTCTTCTTTGAATGTAGAAAGCAATTTTGCATAGAAACAAAACAATCAAGCAACAATTACATAAGGCAAGAAGAAAGAAACATACAAGGGTGTCCAAGGGGCCAAGAAATCAAGTGATATGGGTACATGTCACTAAAATTGGAAGGGAAGCATACAAGGCATGTTTAAATGTGATATACACATACAATTGAAATAAGCAAGGTTGGTGAGAAAGCCATAATCACATAGAAGAGTACAACTAAAGGACATTGGTAAATGTCCTAAGGCACACACATGAATAGAAGCTAAGGACATTATAAAATGTCCTAAGTCACACATAATACATAGAATCAATGGACATTGGCAAATCTCCTAAGGCACATACAAGAGACAAATAAGAATTGAGAAATGCAATCACATCTAGCTATGCAAAGCAAGGAAAGAAAGCATATAAATACTATAAGTACAATCACACATAACTAATCAAAAAAAGAAGTGAAAGTATGACAAACATGTTAGTACAAGACTAGGTATATGTTAAGAATTACATAAGTGTTATATACTAGTGAGTGTCAATAGAGTAATTCATGTAAGATAGTAAGTAATGTACATCAACATGATAGCTAGAGTGTGGTGTAGGAATGACATAACATAGATGGTGTAGTCATGTAGAAGACGTCCCCAATGGGTATGTATATTGATTCATGTTTTGAATGTAGAAGTAGGATGCCCCCTCAATGGGTAGAGTGAATCAATCATAGATTTGAATGTCACTACACACACTCAAAGAAGATCAAGTGAAGCGTGGTAATGTAGATAAATTGATAAGCAATAGCATATAACAACAAATGTAATTCTATGATGATATTAGAAAGGTAAATCCTGGATGATGCATACAATCAAAATATTTTTGGTGTTTTTTGAATTATTTAAATGTTTTTTTATTATGAAATATTTGAATGTTTTTGGTTATTTTGATATAAGTTATGTACAATCAATCATTAGGAGACTATGTACAAGAATTTGAAAAGAAGCTATGTATGAGTAAGCTAGGAAGGGATGATACTGACCAATGAGTCTCATGGGAGACTCCCTATCATGGTGTCTTCTAATGAGTAAAGGGATCGTGCATGATCATGAAGCATGATGGAAAGTTTGAGACTATGGCTATGAAAGTTGCATGTGCTATAAATTCTCTAAAATATTTGAAATAGAAACTAAGTGTGGGGCACCCCTATAACTTTGAGAAGTGGATGCAAATATAAGGCTCTTAGGGACCCATCTAGTAGTAGGATAATCTCTCTGAACATGTGCTCTTTGAGTAGATGCATGAGATCCCAATGATACTACCCTGGGTCTAAACATTATAGCTAGAAGATATCTAGAATCCTAAAGCTATGGAGTTGTATGAACTCTTTATGATAGTGATGGATGCCTCAACTATGTCTGAATTAGAACAAGAGGAGGAACTTAACTAGTGGATAAACAAGAACTGTAGGTTGAACTAAAAATAGTGACTATAAATTAGAAGATGGCTCTGAAGTGGGGAGTGGTAACTCATATGAAACTTGATCAACTGTAAAAACCTAATTAGCATGAATTAATTTCATGCATCTATGAACTATAGAAGGTACTACCCAAATTTTATAAATCTATGATCAACCATGTAGCATAATAAAAACTCTTATACTGGGAACTATAGTAAATAGTGTGGCCATGTGTGTTGGAACAATTTGTAAAGGAAGTACAATATCACCCAATGAACTCTATATGTGCCCACTAGATCCATTGATAACTTTGTTTGTTGAGGTAATATCCTACTCTAAATATTTTAAATGTTACAATAATGTCATAATGCACATGTTCAAGCTAGATCCATTATATATGAGAACACTATGAATAGGATGATTATTAATGTAAGATCTGATAAAGAGTGCATGATAATTTGAATCATCCTCACCTATCTCCTTCTCTAAGAAGGAGATGGAAAATCTAGCTGGAACTTTGGAATTATATACACCAATCATGTTACTCAAAGGATGCATCTCAATTGAAGGTGCCTTGTATGTATTTGGTGGCAGATGTGTGTGATATACATGATGAACCCCTAATGTGTCCACTAGATCTTATTTAGAATGCTATGGAAATGGATCTGAGAATATTTTCAAATATTTATCCTATGTTTGCTTACCTAAGGAGGCACAACTAAAGTGCTAAGATCAAAATGATTACCATTTATCAAATCTTATATCTTATGTCTCAAACTGATGTATTTATTTGTTGTATGGCCCAGTGCCTAGTGAAACTTGTAAAATGCATGTTGATCATATCCTTATGTAAGAGGCTTTATTGGGTCAACTTCTTGAATAAGAGGGAGAGATTTGATGTTACATTCCAATAGCTGCTATAAAACTCTAGCTAGATAAAATGGTAGATTGTTAAAGGTTTACTAAGAAGGGGCTGATAAGACCACATGCTAAAGGGGATTAGAAGTTTCATTAACTATTGATTGATTTTGACTCTTTTTATCATTGATGTTGACTTTGTATAGGTCTTTTATGCTACTCTTGTTTTTTTTGAGATGTGTACCTGAGTTTGCCCATTGAAATTAGTTTGACTTTTCTTTAGTTTAGTGTGTGACATAATTTACTGAAGGAAGAGAATCTTTTAAACATAATTGATTCATGTAAATCTGGTAGAAGATTCTATTTGAAGAGATCTTATAACTCTTGATCAGTTATGGGGCTATTCATATTAGACAAAATAGTCTTATATTGAAGAACATAATCTATGAGATGATCATTTGACCTTTGTTTCTATTATACAACTTGGGCATATGAAACCTTATCACTAATGTTACTATTGAAATGATCTAAGAACATATTGGATAAAGGATTGAAAACATTGACTAATTGATTCATTAGGCTATAAAACCATTCTAAAGAATAATCCTTTAGGCTCTATGGAAATACCTTGGTAAGTAGCCAATCATTTTGTACATAGTCTAAGAATGCTACGTGACAAGCTCTCAAATGTGTATCTACATCAACCTTTCCATCATATAGAGTAATCTTGGGTTGAAAAAAACCTTGTGGCAAGGGTGTAGAATTAATATGATGTGTTAATGGTGTATGTAATAGATCAAAAGAATCCAAAGCCTACATATGTCTAAAGGCACCTTACTCAATATGTAGCACCTTGGATTGAAGAGATCTTATCTCTTACACAAGGATTGCCACATTAGGAGACAAATGTGTATTAGTTGTAGCTAGTGGTATAGAGGTAGGTTAGGCTAATATAGGGGGTTGTTGAGACATTGCTTCCCTCATAGTGTCATTTAAAACTGGTTGCTCTGAAGGAATAAAAGACTCAAGTTGTTTACCCATTTTATGTCCATTATAGATTGTAAAATAAGAGTAAGATCTAGGGGATGGTCTCCGAGTCTTTCTCAAATACTTTGTAAGATCAAATTTTTATTAAGGACAACTTCATTATTAATAATTGGTTAAATTTGATCAAGAGTCTAATGTGGTGGATCATAAACATTTATGTTTGTATCATCATTATTATTATTCTCATATCGCTCATCATCAAAATTATCCTCATTGAAATTGGTGTAATCTAGATGTGTAGGATTTATATATGGAACTTGATCTAGTTGTTTATCTATGTTATATGATCAAGTTGAAGAAATTTAGGTAAATTTAGAAAGGTTTCCACTAAGTCTTGTACTTTGTCTAAAAATAAAAAATGCAAGGAGTTTAGGTGGCATAAGGAAAACAACTTGGATAATGGTAGAGAAAATTAAACAAATATAATCTAAACAAGGAATTGGAACATGCATAAAAAGGATACAAAGCTCACAAACATGTAAGGTGATACCTCAAGAAACAATGGGACCTAGTATATGCAACTAGGGTTTGAAAGATGATTATTTTGAAATTTTAAGTGAATTTCTAAGTGAATATACAAGAAATTAGAAATTTATTGGAAAATTTGTGATTTAATAAGACCTAGAAGATGCAACTAGGGTTTTGAAAAATAAATATTTTTGAAAATTACTATTTAATTTTGAACTTTAAGGTGAATTTTTCATTTTAATATGCTAGTAAAAAATTAGAAAATTGTTGGAAAATTATTGGGAAAATATTGGGGCCTAGTATGGGCAACTAGGGTTTGAAAGAAAATTATTTTAATATTACTACAAAATCTTAAAATTTAATGGTAATTTATGATTTTATTATGTAGGTAAAAAATTAAAAAAATATAGGAAAAATTTAGTAGGAAATTTACCCGAGGGTTTTAGGGTTTTTATGCATAAACAAAGTAAGTCATGTTCACTAAATGATTTAACAATTTTGGGAATATTGGTGTATTATTCCTAGTTTAGTTAAATGGTTTGATTAGTAAAATCAATAAATAAATATGTAATAATTGAGATAATAATTTGTGTAATTTGAATATTTAGAAAAATAGTAATAAAGGATAAAAAATAAGACTTAGATGGAAACTGACTGAGATGAATGTTGTAGGGTCTAAAATTCACTGTGAAGGACTAGGACACTATCACAAATCAGGATCTAGAGTTTCTTTTATGATTGGACAAGAGCACCAAAATAGGACACTATTGGCACCAGTATTGTATTCCACCTCTACACTATTGTCTAAGAGACCTAAGCTTGCTTGGTTTTATTCACTGTATCTGTGCGACCCTACTTATGAAGTTTTAATTATTGAATGTTCGTAGAACTCACTATAGAGGAGATTTTGTCTTCAAACCCTTGGATCCTTTATACTTTGACCAAATTTGAGAAAGAGGGGGAGGGTATTGTGTGTAAGATTCACTAAATGTGTATCCACACCCCTTGTGTGGGCATGTTGCCTACATACCAATACTCTGAAGAGGGATCAAGTCATATGTAGTTCTCCCACTTGATTTGCTTTATGCAATAGTGTGTATGAAGATGTAAAATGCTAAAATAGATGTGCTTGAGATGTCTAGGGATTGGTGTATAGATATAGATAAGATTTTAAGTTTATTTTTTGGTTGTATGCAGAGAATAGGAAAGATTTCTTCAGTATTCTTGTTTGTATTTTTATTTTCCTAATAATAATTAACAATCCTTTCTAAATGATCTTTGAATGGGATCTTATAGGGATTTATGGGTCATGGGTTAAATGTGCTCATGTTAGGATGACAAGGAGAAGGATGGATATTCAAAAGGAACTAATAATTGGGTCTAAAAATTCACTTGGATAAGAGCACCGAAAGTGGATAGTGTGTCACTATTTTTATTGTCCAAGTTAGGCACTATTATCCTTAGTTGATAGGACCTAGAGGGATGGATTTGTCATGGAAAGATTAGTCTAGATAAGTTAGGGTTAGGTTTGGAAGGATATATATGACTAGGAATCAATGAAAATATGCATATGAGGGTCATGAAAGAAAGCAGGAGGGACCTATGGGTTTTATGTTATTAGCCTCACTCAAGTTACCAATTTTTACATTTTATATGACTATAGATAGGGTGAATAAAACTAAGTTTGACCAATAAATGATAAAACCTATTGAACTAAGATATGTATACTATATCAACATCTTATTCATAATTATTATACATAGTGGCCAAGATAAAAATAGTAATACTTAGTTAGAGGCCTATTGGAACATGAGAACACCTACAGCCTAAGCTAGTCTTAAGAAAAATACATCTACAAGCCTATAGAGGCAAGATCCAACTATGAAACCTGGTATAGGTGGTGATAATGAGTGTTTATAAATTACCATTATCTTTATTAGGTCACACTAATAGTGGAAGCATCCACTATTTTTTCACAATCACATGTTTGTCTGTTGACAGTCACCAATGAAGCTCAAAGGGATTTTTGAAGACTTATATGTATGATAGAGTATTTTGACATCATGAGAGAGTTTTTAAGGAAATTTAAGGTGATTATAAGTATTAATTAACTTCTTGAGAGTTATGAAACTTTGATTTTCATATAAATATGCCCTCAAGGGGTAGTATAAGCAAGCAAGCTTAAAACCCTTGAGAGACCTTACCATCATTTTGAACTCATCTAGGATTTTTTTCATATGATGAACACTAGAATAAGTTGGATACTAATTTCAAATCCTTAGGGAGTTTTTATATTAAAGGTAATGAAAAAAAATTATCTTTTTTTGCTCTTAAATCTTCTTTTTTACGTACATAGTATAAGACAACCATCAAGGCACTACTTCACCACATAACATCTTGATTTATATTGATCATGGGAGATTATGATTATAATGGGTATTGGAGGGGTAAATATAATTCATATACATGGAAAAAAATTCCATTAGGGTTCCATACATTATGAACTATTATTAAGAAGTTCAGACCCTGAAAACCCTTATAAAACCTTGAAACCTACCCAATGGTGTAAAGAGGCATAAATGTGCATTAAAATGATGTGTTTGAGCTATGAAATTATCTTGATGGTCTTCTCAACTATCTTAATCACCTCCATATACTATTTTTTGGCATGTGTAAGAATATTACTGTATGGACTAGTCTAAATAAGGTTAGTTTGAGACTTTAAGCAAAGAAATGAAGGGTAATTACACATTTAATGAGTTAGAGAAGTAATTAAAAGTCTTGAACTTCATAAATAACATTGATAAAACTATCTATAGGGGTATTTATGGTCATCTCCATAGTAAAATAGGTTTTCAAACAAGAGCATGTGTGTATATAAATAGAAGATAAATGGCGATGTCAATCTAATACCATGACTCTAAAATACTTCACATGGGTAATTTAGGTCCTATACACTATATATGAAACCTATAACTCGTCATATAGTTAAAATACCAAATAAACTTACATACACATATACCTAACTATAGACTTCATGAGATAGTGCCATCATGGAGTAACAGTAGATAAAATAAAGTCATGGGAGCACTAAAGTTCTTCATAAACATAATCATCATGTTTTAATATAAGTGTATTTAAAATTTTACTAATAAGAAAAGTGGCCTAACTAATCATTTTGGCCTCAAGATACCAAACACTACCTAGAAATCTTATTTCTTACCTAAGAGGTGACTTATCATGTTCATCATGGTACAAATATTTTGCATGGGAAGCTAGGAAATTTGGGAGAGGCAGAGGGGCTAATGAAATAATTTTTTGTGGCATTGGTTTAGACATTTAAATCCCATATTTTATGAATCATCATTAAGAACCCTAAATACTCTAAAACCCTTGAAAAACCCTACTATAGAATTGATGGATAATATTTGAAAAGAAAGGAACTCAAACGTATTAAAACCTCTTGACTACCACCTATAGCATCTAGTACACTCTGATATCTTCATTTATATGGCAATTTGTTATATAAATAGTTTATGAACATGGTAGAAAATAGAATTTTGAGAGGAAAGAGTGAAAAAGGAGAAGTATAAATAATTTAATGAAGTTTAAATCATTAGAGAGTGAATCTTGACACATGTTATTCCTCCTTAAAGAATCATATGATCAGAACCATGCCTTAAAGTGCCCTTAGGAGTTCATTCAAAATAGTTAGTCTATAGGATTAAAGGACCAAGTGACCTAGTCACCTGGTTTGACCAAGTTTAAGGTGTTTCTTGCTCAAGGAGACATATTTCATGCTGTGAGGAATTTTTTAAGGTCTCAAAATAACTTTTTCTAAATTTTATGAGGTTTTATATAGGTTTTTCATGGTCATCAAGTAATAAGACTTAGGCTACTAGGCCTAATTGGCCTAGTAGACCTACTTGGTCAATCAAGTGAAGTTGAGGTTAGTATAGGGAGTCTATTGAATAATTTCATGTAGAATTATCATGAAACATAATTGGTCTTCAAGTGGATATTCCATGTACAACTGGACCTAAGTGTAAATCAATGCAAAAGAGGGCTAAAGAATGAATTAACTGATCTTAAGTGACAAACATCATAAATAACTGATCCTTGACTAAAAAAAAATGCATATTCCATAGGTTTCATGCAACAAGGAGTAAATAACTTGAATTGGTATTGTGTTAAAGGTAGGATAAGTAACTATACATTGATGATGTCCCACCACCTTATTTTCAATGCCAAATAGCTCATTCAAAGAGCATACAAGAGCACTAGACATAAAGAGATGTCTTGAGGACTATATACAATGAATGATAACTAAAGTAGTACTTGAATTGATGGTCATTAATGACTTAGACTTATATATTCTACACTAATTCTATTCTTCTCTCTCCTCATGTTCTATATATTCAAGATTTTAGACCCTTTTTCTAGATTCCTCTCATGGACATGATGAAACTCTGCTAAGATTGGGCTTTGTAATCTCTTAAGTGAATAAAAATACTATTTTTAGATTCCTTGATATAGTTTATTGTTTTTATACTAGTTTGATTTACATATGTGGTAGTATTTTCTCCCTTGGTAGGTCGTAATCTCACCTAGTTACTATAATGCCATTTTATGTAGTTTAGATATAGTGTTTGATGTTGACCTAATGAGATAACAGTGGAGATATTGATTAGTTAGTGATTTAAGTTTTGCCTTCCATCATTGACCTCATACTTTGATCACTTGATGAAGCCTTTATATGAAACATTGTTACATAAGAATCCCTTGGACTTATAATATTTATGACTTGCATTGCTTATTAGTGTTAGTTAGAGTTTAAATGGAAGGAATGAACCAAAAATATAGGTGTATCACCATGACTATAATAAGATTTCCCCTTTAGTTGTCTTTCTAATTATTTTCACCTCCAAATCAAAGTATATTTTAGTAATAGATCTAGAATTGATACATCAAAGGAGTTAGACTCATAATCTAGAGGTTTGGTCTAAGATATAGGTATCCCATAGCCTATAGACCAATCTAATGTTAGTCCATGTTTGAAGGATATTTAAGCAATATGCTTCTATAGGTGCAACATGGGTTGCTAACAAACACACTAACACTTACACTCCTAGCCTAGATATTAGGGAGAGCTTAGTAATAAAGACTAAATGAAATCACAACAAAAACATAAAAGAAAATAAATATTTTACCTTTCTTGGGAGTTCTAAATTCTTTTGTTGAGTGGCTTGCTCGACTTGTGCTTCAAGAAGTCTTTGGAAAATGAAGCTTGCTGGCTCCTTCTCTCCTTCACACCATTGGCTTTGATGTGGATTATTATTTCTTGGCTTAATATTTGGGCATTATAACACTATTAATATCAATCTCATGGAACAAATCCTACATAATAACTCTATAATCTCCAAGCTTAGAAATGAAGAGATATGGCCTTGTATTTATATCTTTTAGAATTAACTCTCACCTAAGGTGAGTTAGGGTTGAGTTAAGGCTTGGAATGGGTTAAAACTAAACCTAGGTGAGTCAAATATAAATCCAATTGATTTAATAATTTTCAAATAATTATGATTTGTAATTACTAGGCATGGCTCTCAAAATAAGATATTTTAGTATATTTTCAAAGAGCTTGACAACTCGTAAAGGCAATGATGAAAGGCTAGGATATTTTGAATTTTTGAATTTATTTTTTTATATATTCATTAATTTTAAATGGATAATTAAACAAGGAATTTACTTTTGTTTAACTTGTTAATTAATTATAATTAGCCTTTTATCTCTTTCAAGATTTGATTTAAGTGTGTAATTAATAGATTATAGGCCAAATTGACTATTGTGAAGTTGCAAGGTGATTAGGGATGGATCTATGAGAGGTTATTTTTGCAGATGTAGATTACCCCAATTAGGGATTCCTTAATATTATTTTGAGATTCAATTAATGATGCATAAATAAACTTGGGACAATCAGTGTGTTTCTATCTAATTTTTGCTTTTTTCTTAGTTTTGAAAAGAAAGAAATTAGTTAAGAGGGTATGTAGAAAAACCTATTAAAATATATGTGTGTTGAATTATAGAATTTGTGAGAGATACTATTTGGCTTGGGAGGATGACTTGAAATAATAAATCACTACCACACACATGTTTGTTAGACAAGTAGATGGGTGGATTGCCTAGCATGAGCTAGATTCTAGAAGCAAAAGCTTTCTAGGAGGCTATCAATCCACCTAATTTAAATAATTAAGTTTGATGAATAAAAATTATATAATTTTCATAAAATGATAGGAAAATAAAACTAATAAAATAAAATAACAAAAAATTAATCAATAAAACTAAATTTTTTGCTAAGATGACTAAAATAAAGAAACTAGTTTGAATAATGTTAATGCTAAAAATTAGTTAAAGCAAGGTTGTGGTTTTTGGTTTGGGTTGATGAAAAAGATCAAAATGATAGATTAGTTTGGTTAGGTAAATGGTTAAGGTTGAAAATAGACAAAGATACAAATGGGTAAATTGGAAAAATGAGTAAATATCGTAAAATGGAAAAGGGGTAAAGATGGCAAAGGTGTAGGTGATCAAAAGGATGAAGATGGAAAAGGGGTGAAAGAATAAATGATGTGAGAATGGTGAAGGGGAAAAAGGATTAAGTGAGACAAAGGGATAAAATTAAAATAAGAATTTGAGGGGGTTTAAATTATGTAGGTAAAGAAATAAGAGGCCAATGGAAAGAAGGAAGTAAATGAAATAATTAAATTAAAATAATATACCTCAATGCTTGAAGATGTTTGTTGATGATGTTGTTAAAGCTCTGTGATGATTTTGGTAGAGTTTTGTTAATTATTGATATTACCTCCAAGATGATGACCTCATTAATAAGTGGATGATGTTCCCAAACCTATAAAAAAAGGCTCCACCCAAAATTAACTTCCCCTTTAGTGAAGGAGAAAGGGGTTATTTATAGCAATTGTTGTGAATAATCATGCCAAAAGAGGGAATAGTATAAGTATGGCACCATTTTCCATGTAGTGCCTGAATGAGTCAAAAAATTACGATGGTGAGGTTACCACATTAAACATGGGTCTTCCATTTGGGTTGGTGTGTCTCCGACCTTGCACATGAGTCCAATTTTAAATGGTAATCATGCACATGGACCTAAATGAGGCCAAAAGACTTTTCACCACCATTTCTTGTCTTCATCCAAGTACTTAAAGAGATGCCCCAAAAAAAATTGAACCATTTTCTATGTAGGTTAATGAATGAGTCAATAAAAGGTTTTTTGGATTCCCACCTTGATCATGGGTCTCTCATTTGGGTTGGTGTGTCTCCCACCTTGCACATGAGTCCAATTTTGAATGGGAATCATGCACGTGGGCCTAAATGATGCCAAAAGACTTTTCACCACCCTTTTTTGTCTTAATCAAAGATATTAAATAAATACCCCACAAATTAGACACCATTTCCATGTGGGTGCATGAATGAGTCAAAAGATGAGGGTGGTGGAATTCCCACCTTGATCATGGGTCTCCCACTTTGCTAAAAAGTAAAAAATGGGTGAATATAGTGCCCTTTGTCTTTTACAAATCACTAAAGATATGGGTATCTGATTTTGAAGGCCACTTTCATGTGTGAATAAAAAATACATATTTAATGATGGCCCCTTCAAGGGAAATTCTCCATATTTCAAGGGGGGACCCTTATGATGCTTAAATGAGCTCATTAAGCACTTTGGGAAAGGGTCCCAAGTGGGGTATGATGTATCACATTAAGCCACCTCACTTTGAAGCCATTTCACTTGCCATATCACCTCCTAAATCACTTTTCATGCCACTTGCCATGTCACCTACCATGTCATCATGAATAGTGATAGTGGATCTCATAGTGAATAGTGATAGTGGGTCCCATAGTGAATAGTACTTTCAAATAGTATTTTTATATATTACTATGTGAATAGGATAATAATTATTTTTTTAGATTAATAAGGGTTGGTTAAGGGATAATAAGGTTTTAGAAGGGGATTTAGGGGGTCTTGAGGGATTCAGATATCAAAAAATGGAACTGTATAGTATTTAAGTGTCTATATTTTGCCCTTTTTTGTTATGCAACATTGGATTAACAAGCTACAAAATAAAAATTAATAAATTGGTAAAAGTTCAAGATGCCTCAATTATGGGAAGATGTATTCCTTCTTAAAATAGGAGTCAATGAGGTAAATCAAAATTAGGTGCAGGTTTCATAAGTGATTGGTGGGGAGGTACTAAGTGGTGTCACATGGTAGTTTGGGTATTTGAGATGCAAACATGTGCACAAAATGTGACTAAGTGTGATAGATGAGATCACACATGAACTAAAGTTATCAATGTTGGTTAATTTAAGTTTAGGTCTAAAGTGATATATATCAGGGGTAACTAATCCACAACATTGTCATAGTTAATCAAGTCATGCCTATCAAGTGATCTAGACAAGGGTGGGGTTGGTTACAGGTATCCAAAGTAGGAAGTGTTTCTATGAAATAACCTGAATGGTCAGGTCATGGAAAAATGTAACATAGAAAGGTTGGTTGGTGTGGTCAATCTGGCATAGGCAAGGTTATTTATAAAAGATGTAAATAAATTTGGGTCAAAAATGGCCGACATCAAAGTAGACATGGTCGAATGAATGGGTGGTTAGTGGAAGTTGATTATCAAGGGTTTAGATAGGAGGTAGTCGAGCTAACTCCATATGCTTTAGGAAAGTAGACACTACCTTCATAGTTATATGGATGTAATATCTAATAAGAACTTTATGCCAAATGTAGTTCTAATGGAGTTTAGATTGGTTATCCCATGTGATATACCATATAGTTATGTTTGGGTTGAAAGGTTGGTAATGGTGATGTGTCATGGTGTAAATTGGTGAATATTCACCATAATGATCCCACATGGATTAGGGGGAGAGGACAAAAATGTGTAAGGTAGGATAAATAAGTGGGTAGCAAAAGGTTAAGCATCATAAATGTCCTATGATGGAGCTAAGCCAAAGGAGAGATGCCTTCATGAGGAGGTTACACCCTCTAAAATTATGTGAGGGTATAATTAAAATGCTATCATCTATCACTGTAAGCTTAGTTTTAGGAGGTGGGTGTCTATCAGGATCTACATAATCATGTTGGCAAAAGTTAATCATCACTATGAATCAAGTTTTAAGGGCAATAGTGAAGTGATGACTTGAAAAGAATTTATTTGATGGATAAGTATATTCTATGAGTTAGAAAATTGACAGTGTGTGGTGAATGATAGAGGATGGACTGTGCCTAACCCAAGAGTTGTATGGGTAGGCTAGATGAAAAGTAGCCATACCTACATCCTCTATCCTGATTTCTTGGAACCAATAACTTTGGGTTCTACTTGTAAGAGGCCCTAGTATCAGGGAGATGTTGACCATTTTTGGTCCAATAGGCCAAAAATTGGCCCCTTTCTTTCCATACTTTTTTGAACCTTTTTCATTTTTTGATTTTATACAAGTTTAAAAGTTTCTATGGAATCCACAGAGAGTTTCGACAGACCCTACAGACAAGAAATAGGCTCCAAATGCTTGGACAGTTCATCACTTTAGTTCAATGGTTTGATTCAAATTCATGCTGATGAAATAACTGTTGATCTCTATAGTGTCTCTTAGAGTCAAGTGGAAGCTGCCAAGTGTCATCTCTTGAGCCCCTTTCTAATTCATTTCTTAAAACAATGGAACGTGCCATATGTCCCTTTATAGTTAAGTGGAGCATGACAAGTTTCAGTGTCTGCATTATAGGTTCCTATGAGTTTCAAAAAAGGGCTTCTTTTAATAAGCTTTTCTCAGTGTGTGTGGAGGGCACCATGTGGCAACTATGGGATTTTTTGATGTGTCTCTCTAAATGTAGCAGGAGCTGCCACGTGTCCCTGGTGAGACTCAATGGATGCTATCAAGTGTCAACATCCACAGTTCTTCATTTTATTTCATTTTTGGGTAAAAACATGTGGTAGGCCATAGGGGTTTTATTTCTAAAGTAAGCAGAATGAGCCAAGTGTCATCATCTGCATAAATCTGAGTGAGTCCCAAATGCCTCTAATGTGGAGGCTGCCATGTGTCGTCTTCTACAGGACTCTCAAAAGACATCTAAAGTTTTGAAAAGTAGTAAAACATGCCATGTGTCCCCTACAAAACTTGGTAGAAGCTGACAAATGTCAATGTCTACATTCTCTCCCTTTTGTTCAATAAAGACTATGGTGGGCCTTGGACAAACTGCTAAAGAAAGCAGAAGCTACCAAGTGTCATCATCCATGATGAATCCAAATTAGTCTCGAATGCTTCTATATTGTTTCTAAAGTTAAGCAGATGCTACCATGTGTCCTACCTATTTCACAGTGGAACATGCCACATGTCATTTATTGAAATCAATGAAAAGCAGCCAAGGCAAGTAGGAAAGACATGAACAAATTGCTAAGAAGGATGACGGACCTAAGGACATCAAATTTGTGACAATGAAGTAGCCGTTGATCTTCACAGACTTAAGTGCGAACTCAAAGAAATTCAAAGGCTTAAGGCCAGAAGAAAGACAAAGCTAAGAAGGGGCAAAAGAACCAAGTGCGGAAATGGAAAAAATAGTCTGAGTGATAGAGGAAAGTGTCAACTCAAGGAGTCACTCCAGTGGTTAACATAGTGTTTGTGAATTGATCATCAAGAGGCACGAATAGAAAATAATGCAACCCATTTTCTTCACTTTGCATTGATGAGTAGACAAGCTACGTAGGTGCCTTCAAGCAATAGTCTTGTTTGTGGGGAAATGGTGTGGCCCATGCTTTTGAATGCCTGAAGTCAAAACTAGAGTTGACACTGCATTTATATTTCAAGCAACTCCCTCTTCCCAATGCTCAGAGTACACATGGGTCACTTGTAAAAAGGGCACCAAAAGGCCTCTTTTCTTCCTCTATATATTGTATACTTCTCACTTTGAAAAAGATCTATCTCTCACATTTTAGGGCAAAGCCCTTGCAATTTTCACCTAGAATCAATAAAAAAGATGCACTTTTACCTCTATTCTGGTTAGATATCTCTGAGTGTGTCTGAGTGTTAGTCTTGTGTTCAGTCATTTCTTCCTAAGTGCTTTCACAAGGTTGACACCAATGCACCTAATATCTACAAGGTGCCATTCCTAAATGTGACAAGAAGATCTGTACCTAGAGCGTAGAGGCAGAAAGAGGTTACTAGGCAATGTGCTTTTCCTACAGTGCCTATGGTAAGTCCCCTTTTTTTTATGTGTTCCATTAAAGCCTCTCTGTCAAGATTCCTATAGTCTGGTCCTTTTATCGATTAAAGTGTATGTATGTATGTGTTCTTCTAGTTCACAGTGTGAGTGTGGGTAGATCAAACTTATTTGGTGCATCACCCTCTTAGATTAAGTTCTATTGTTTGCAACATCTTTCTCCCTTTTCAATCCCCCCATTATATATATGTGTATTAACAACTTACTAGAATAACTCAAATGCATCAAAGGGAGCTAACCCTTATCTAGAGACTCTCCCCCCAATTTTTTTATCCCCATAGGCAAGAGGGGAGTTTCCATTTTGACATGTGGTAGACAGGAGCTTGGCCTCCTGTCAAGGGTGTAATCAACTATGTCAATAGTTTTTGGCACGCCCGGTGGGACTTAGTATTTACACTTAGTAAATTTTCAAGATTGATGCTGGTCTTATTACAGCAAAATTAACCATTTTTAGCATCTAGTGACTCCACTAGAAGGAGCTTCATTTTTTTTTATAAAATATGAGTCTAACCTCCTATGCCTAAAATCACCACATGATGCACTGCTAAGGGTGTCCCTTTTGAATTCATTGAATTGCCTTTGAACTCAACAAAGCGACTGAGTTTTGAGAGGACCCATCCCTATTCAGCAAACCACTTTCCCAAACTTGCTATAAAGAACACCTATGCAAGAAGGCCACAATTACGTCCTATCATAGCCATGGCATTTCCCTTTATGACCTTTCGTGGTCAGAGTCCCTTGAATCTCTCACATTATGACCCAATTCCAAGATTAGTCCTCAAATGTGCGCCTTCCTTTGACGAAGAGGGACCCGTTACAACTATTAAACACATAAAGAATATTGTTAACCTCTGGAATATTCACAATATCACTAAGGAAAATATTGTAATTAGATTACTGGCATTATCTTTCAAGCGTAAAGTTCTAGACTGGTATGGGACTTTAACCATGAATTCAGCCAATTCTTGGAATGAATTGGGCACCCTCCTAACGAACTAATTTGGAGAGAAGAGTGACCACCTCTCACTTTCCAAGCAACTGACTACTATCAAAAGAGCTTCACATGAATACATGCAAGATTTCAACACTCAGTTTCAGAAGACATGGGATAAAATCCTCATTCTGTTAAGGTTGACTCCTAGCTATACTTTCCTTTATTACTTAATAGCATTGAGCAGTGATATATTGTTATGATATAGTTCATGGGAGGACATGTGCTACCTGCCACCTATAACATAGCTATAATGGCTGAGAATTGCCTAGTGTAGGCTAGGAAAATAGCTCCTAGACCTCATATGCCACTTTTCCTTGAAATTTTACCTCTAATTCAAACCCCTGCTCCCACCTTAGCTCTTCTACCTAGCATGGAAAAGCTAGCTTCTACTTCATCCAATGACCTCTACGAGGTCAAAAGTCTGTTACAAAGCATAACAAATGAACTAGTGGCTAGTAAAAGGTAGCAAGCTCAAAACAATTGATCAAACCAAGGATATCAGTAGTATGGTCAAGTAAATAGACCACCTTTCCAAAATTACAATCAAGGGCAAGGTCAATTTGCATAGACCAGACCTTTTCAAGGCTACAATCTAGGTGCCCCTTCATCATCTAAGGCTATGGTGCCTACTCAAAACAATTTGGTACAAGAACAACCCAGTTGTTCAACCATGGGATATGGTCAAGAGTAGGCTACTTATACTAGTGAAATGATGGGTCACTACCCAAATGTAAAAGACAATTAGGTAGCCACCCAATTCTAAGGTGTTGAGGTTTTAATGCAACCTGGCATGAGTAGCAATCAAACATAGCCTAACTCTACTCTCATGAATCACCTGGAAGGTGAGTTCTATTTAGTCAATTGCATGGGTACTGTAGACAATCAGGGTGACTATATCACAGCCAACATAAGATTCAAAAGGAGAGCAATGGAAGAAACTCAGGATGCGGTCCAAATGCCTGCAATACCTTCTTCATCACATGTAAATCAAAGGGGACCAAGCTTCAAACTATTGGTTGTATCTTCAGCTCCTCGACCTACACCTCAGGCTGTAAATAATCCTAAAGAAAATTTTGAAGGAAGGCAACCCTCGTGTCAATGTGGTAGAATAGATGAAGAAGCTACACATGAACATCTCCTTGTGGGATTCATTGTCAATACTAGGGCAAAAGGACATGTTGCAAAAGGAATTGCATGAGCTGAATGAAAAAGATATACGAACAAAAGCCGATAACAACCTTCCACCTTAGGCCATGTTAGGAAAGAAGAAAATTTCCCCCCCTTTTATTTGTCCTTGGTTATAGGAGATTTCTTAGTGCATAATTACATCATTGACAGTGGAGCAAGCACCTCGGTAATGCCCAAATGCATAGCCTATAAGTAGGATCTGAAATATGAAGAGATGACTAAGGGAGTCTTGCAACTAGATGGAACACTAGCAAAGATAGTTTGGGTGGTGAAAGGTTTAAGTTTGATGTTACACACTTGCCCAAACTTTTTAGTTCCTCATGATGTGGTAGTGGCGGATGTCCCTCCTTACTTTGCTATATGCTTATCTAGGGATTTTAAATCCAATATAGCCAGCTACCTAGTAGTGAACTAGTCTTATCTAGTTTTTAAAACCAAGTATGGGACTAAAGTTAAGATTGAATTCGAGCCACTCCATAGAGATCATCTAGGACCATAATCACTTAAGGAAGCAAATGTTAGCTATGCCATTATCAACCAAGATGAGTTCCAAGTAGATCGGTCTCCATCCTCTACCCTTGAAGGAGTTGCAGACTTACTCTTAGATGAATGGGGGAGTGACAACTTTGAGCATGATCCTTATAAATTCATATAAGAGGCAGGCCTTGGAATTTATTACATGCATGAAGAGGGTACTTTTATACCAAATTTGATGAAAATGAGCAAAAAAAGCTCAGGTCTATGGCAGCTATTCTTTGATGGTTCAAGAAGTAAGTTGAGAGTTGGTGGTGGGGTGGTGCTAGTTTCTCCTTTAAAGGAAAAATACTTTTCAGTTTTTTGGTTCCAATTTTCCTGCACATGCAATGTCATGGAGTATGAATCCCCCATCCATAGTTTGGAGTGGGAAAAGAAAAGAGGAATCAAAGAGCTACAAGTTTTTTGTGACTGTGAGCTAATTATCAATTAGGTAAGAGGCCAAAATTTGACAAAGAATTCTTTACTAAGGTCCTACAAACATAGTGTATGGGACTTAGTGGAAAATTACTTTGCTTTCAATATTACCTCCATTCTTATAGAGTAGAACAAGCAAGTAGATAAACTGGTAGTAGTTGGTGCCCAATTTGATATCCTTAGGGAAATAGGTTGGGACCACAACTCGCACCACTTGAAGATAGTGATCTAGCCCTCTATACCTGAAAACATCACCAACTGGTAGGTCTTTGATAGTGACCAAAAAATAGCACTCTTCTTGCAAGAAGAAGCTGAGTTTGCTACAAAAAGCTAGGTTAAGCTACAACAACAATATGGTAGCCAAATTGTTTAATTGAAGAACAATAAGCTCCCTAAAGGTTTGGTCACTTTAGAGAGTATCTTCAATGGAAATGACTAGTTTAAAAGTGACAAGGAATGCATCATACCAAAGGAAGAGCACCATGAGAGGGTTGATTTGAGAGGTTTTGACCCAAGTCTGGCCCAACATACCATTGAGCTAGAAGAAGGCACCAAGCCAATCACGTAGAAGCAGAGGTCTGTCAACCCAATGATCAAGCCTCTCATATGGAAGAAACTCACCAAGTTGATTGAGTCTAGGATAATATTTTCAATCAAACACTCCTCTTGGTTGGCAAATCTTGTTCTTGTCCAAAAAAAGAATGGGGAGATCAGACTGTGCGTTGCTTTTAGAGACCTCAATAGAGTCTCTTTGAAAGACCACTATCCTCTCTCAAGCATGGAGTAGATCCTTCTAATGGTGATAGGTAGTGAGCGTTTCTCCCTTCTAGATGGGTATTTAGGATATAATCAAATTTTGGTGCAAGACTTTGACCAACACAAGACAACCTTCACTACCAAATGGGGGATGTTTGCTTACAAGAAAATGCCATTCAGACTGTCTAATGTTGGTGCCACCTTCCAACAAGCCATGGACATGGCATTTTAAGGCCTGATAAATAACACTGTATTAGTATATCTTGATGATGTGACAGTCTTCTCTAAGGAGGTGAGCCAACACAAGAAACACCTTATTAGACAAATCTTTGAGAGGTGTAGAGAGTTTGGCATCTCTCTTAACCCGAGAAAATGTGTGTTCCCTGTCCATGAGGGGAAACTCCTTAGCCACATTGTTTCTAAGGGAGGCTTAACTATTGATCTAGAAAGAATTCACTCCATCTTGGAGCTGTTCTTGCCTAAGCACAAGAAAGGCCTACAAAGCTTCTTTGGCAAGATAAATTTCATCTAGAGATTTATCCCAAATTTTTCAGAGGTAGTCAAGCTGTTGACCTCTTTACTGAGGAAGGGTGAAGAGTTCACATGGACATCACAGAGAAGGGACAATTTTGAAGAAATCAAGTAGGCCATAGCTTGGGTTCCTACTTTGATCAACCCTAACTTCACCAAAGATTTCAACCTCTACACCTTTGGTAATGAAGAGGTAATCTCTGCCATGCTTACCCAAGCAAATGGTGATAACCTTGAGTGACCACTTGCATTTTTTAGCAAAGGCCTAGAGGGTTTTGAGGTTAGATACACATATATAGAGAAGTAGGTCCTTGCAGTGATATAGAATTTGAAGAAATTTAGGCATATGTTGTCCAATAGCAGAATTCACCTCATGGTTTTGCATCCCAGCATCAAGGATTTCTTGATCAATCATGACTTGAATGAAAAGAGAGTGCGGTAGATCACTAAGGTGATGGAATATGATGTGGACATTAAGATCACCAAGCTAGTAAGAGGGAGAGGCTTATGTGAGTACCTTGTTGTAGACTTCAAGTAGCAAAAGGAGGATAGTCTGCTAATTCATGATGTAGCTATAACAGAAGAACCAACTATCATGAAGGATTGTATATCAGACTTGAGGCATTTCCTTCTCATTGGTGTGTGCCCATAGGGCCTTAATAGGATGAAGAGGAGGTATTTCAAACTCTAGTGTCTCCCTTATGTCCTAATTGATGGAGTACTATTCAAAAAGGATCTCTCAGGAGTCTTTTTAAGGTGCTTGTTGACCATTTTTTGGTCTAATAGGCCTAAAAAATCAGCCCCTTTCTATTCTCGCCTTTTCAAGCCAATTTTCACTTTTGATCCTACACAAGTATGGAGGTTTCGATAGACTCTACAGATAGGAAATAGACCTCATGTGGTTAGATAGTTCATCACTTTAGTTCAATGGCTTGTTCAAATTCACATGGATGAAATAATCGTTGATCTCTCTAGTGTCTCCTAGAGTCAAGCAGAAGCTACCAAGTGTCTTCTCTTGAGCCCCTTTCCACTTCATTTCTTAAAATAGTGGAACATGCCACATGTCCCTTTATAGTTAAAAAGAGTGTGACAAGTGTCGGTGTCTACGTTCCATGTTCTTATGAGTTTTAAAAGGGGAATTCTTTCAATAAGCTTTTCTCAGTGTGCATGGAGAGTGCCAAGTGGCAATTGTAGAAGTTTCAATGTGTCTCTCTAAATGTAGTGGAAACTACCATGTGTCCCTGGTGAGACTCAACGGAGGTTGCTAAATGTCAACATCTATAGTTCTTCATTTTATTTCATTGTTGGGTAAAAGTTGTGGTGGGCCTCGAGGGGTTTTATTTCTAAAGTAAGCAGAATGAGCCAAGTGTCATTGTCTACATAAATTTGAGTGAGTCCCAAACACTTCTAATACTATTGCTAGAGCTCAATGAAAGCCACCATGTGTCATCTTCTGTGGGACTCTCTAGGGACATATAAAGCTTCTAAGAAGTAGTGGAATGTGCCATGTGTCCCCTGCAAAGCTCAATAGAATATGATAGGTGTCAACATTTGTGACCTCTCCGTTTTATTTAGTAAATACTGTAGTGAGCCCCCAGATGAACTACTAAAGAAAGTGGAAGCTGCCAAGTGTCATCATCTATGACTAATCTAAATCAGTCCTAAATGCTTTTGTATTGTTTCTAAAGCTTAGCGGAAGCTGCCACATGTCATCTTCCACAAGACTCTCAAAATGTTCCTCAAGTTTCTAAAGTTAAGTGGATGTTGCCATGTGTCCTGCTTGTTTCATGGCAGAACATGCCATGTATCACTTATTGAAATTAGTAGAAAGTAGCCAAGGCAAGCAGGAAAGGCATGAACAAATTGTTAAAGGGGATGATGGGCTTGAGGATGTCAAAGTTGTGGTAGTGAAGTAGCTATTAATCTTCGTAGACTTAAGCATGAACCTGAAGAAATTCAAATGGCTTAAGGCCAGAAGAAAGATAAAGCCATGAAGGGGCAAAAGAATGAAGTGCAAAAATGGATAAAATAGTCTGAGTGATAGAGGAAAGTGTCGACTCAAGGAGTTACTCCAGTGGTTGACACAATGTCTACAAATTGATCATCAAAAGGTGTGAACAAGTGAACAGTGTGACCCATTTTTCTTCACTTTGCATTGATGAGCAGATAAGCCATGTAGGTGCTTTCAAAGTAGTAGTCTTGTTTGTGGGGAAATGGTGCGGCCCATGCTTTTGAATGTCTGAAGTCAGAATCAGAGCTAACACAACATTTATATTTCAAGCGGATTCCTCTTCCCAATGATTGGAATGTACATGGGTCACTTGTAAAAAAGGGTGCCAAAAGGCCTCTTTTTCTTCCTCTATATATTGTAGACTTGTCATTTTGAAAAGGACCAATCTCTCACATTGTAAGGCGAAGCCCTACTATTTTTTCACCAAGAATCAATAAGAAATGCAATTTTACCTCTATTTTGGTTAGATATCTCTGAGTGCATCTGAGTGTTAGTCTTGTGTTCAGTCATTACTTCCTAATGCTTTCATAAGGTTAACACCAATGCATCTAGTATCTATAAGGCACTATTCCTACAGGTGATAAGAAGAGCTACACCTAGAGTGCAGAGGTAGAAGGAGGTTATTAGATAGTGTGCTTTTTCTTACAATGCCTATGGTAAGTCCTTTTTTCTATGTATTCCATTAAAGCCTCCCTGTCAAGCTTCCTGCAGCTTGGTCCTTTTACTAGTTAAAGTGTATGTATATGTTCTTTTGGTTCAGAGTGTTGATGCGAGTAGATCAAAATTATTTGGTGCATCACCCTTTTAGATTAGGTTTTGTTTTCCTATAATCCTTCTCCCTTTTCACCCCCCATTATATATATATATATATATATATATATTATGTATGTATGTATGTATGTATGTATGTATGTATGTATGTATTAGCACTTATTGGAATAACTCAGATGCATCAAAGGGAGCTAGCCCTTATCTAGAGACTTTCCCCCCAATTTTTATATCCCCATAGGCCAGAGGGGAGTTTCCATTTTGACGTGTGGAAGACAAGAGCTCAACCTCCTGTCAAGGGTGCAATCCACTACATCAATAGTTTTTGGCATGCTCAATGAGACTCAATTTTTTACACTTAGTAAAATTTTTAGGATTGATGCTAGTCTTATTACAACAAAATCAACCATTTTCATCATCTGGCAACTCCACTAGTAAGAGCTTCATTTTTTGATCAAAGACCAGTCTAACCTTCTATGCCTAAAATCACCACATGGTATGCTACTAAGGGTGTCCCTTTCAAATTCATTGAATTGCCTTTGAACTTAGTAAAGTGACTGAGGTTTGAGAGGACCCATTCTTATTCAGTAAACCACTTTCCCAAACCTTCTATAAAGAACACCTATGCAGGAAGGTCATGGTTACATCCTGTCATAGCCATGTCATTGCCCTTTGTGACCTTTTGTGGTCAGACTTCCTTAAATCTCCCACATTATGACCCAATTTTAGGAGTATTCCTTAAAAGTGTGCCTTATTTTGATGGAGAGGGACCCATTACAACTATTGAACACATCAAGAATATTGTTACCTCTACAATATTCACAATATCACTAAGGAAAATATTGTAATTAGATTACTGGCCTTGTCTTTTAAGGGCAAAGTTCTAGACTGGTATGGGAATTTAGCCATGAATTCAGTCAATTCTTGGAATGAATTGGGCACCCTCCTAACCAACCAATTTGGAGAGAAGAGTGACCACCTCTCACTTGCCAAGTAACTGACAACTATCAATAGAGCTCCACATGAATACATGTAGCATTTGAACAATCAATTTCAGAAGACATGGGATAAAATCCTCATTTTGGTAAGGCTGACTCCTAGCTATGCTTTCCTTTATTACTTGAGAGTGTTAAATAGTGATATAATTATTATGATATAGTCCATGGGAGGACATGTGCTGCCTACCACCTATGACATAGCTATATTGACTGAGAATTGCCTAGTGCAGGCTAGGAAAATAGCTCGTAGACCCCATATGCCACTTTTCTCTAAAATGCTACCTCCAATCCAGACTGCTGCTCCCACCCTAGATCTTCTACCTAGCATAGAAAACCCAGCTACTACTTCATCCAATGACCTCCATGAGGTTAAAATCTTATTACAAAGCATAACAACCAAACGAGTGGCTATTAAAAGGTAGCAAGCTCAAAACAATTGATCAAACCAAGGATATCAATAGTATAGTCAAACAAATAGACCCCCTTTCCAAAATTACAATTAAGGGCAGGGTTAATTTTCATAGACCAAACCTTTTCAAGGCTACAATCCAGGCATGCCTTTATCATCCAAGGCTATGGTGCATACTCAAAACAATCTGGTATAAGAACAACCTAGTTGCTCAACCATGGGATATGGTCAAGAGCAAGCTATTTATACTAGTGAAATTATGGGTCACTACCCAAATGTACAAGACAATCAGGTAGCCACCCAATTGTAAGGTTTTGAGGCTTCAATGCAACTCAACATGAGCAACAGTCAAACTCAGCCTGACTCTACTCTAATGAATCACCTAGAAGGTGAGTTCTATTTAGTCAATTACATGGGTACTATGGATAATCAGGGTGAATGTATCACATCCAACACAAGATTCAAAAGGAGAGAAATGGAAGAAGCTCAGGCTACTACCCAAACATTAGCAATACCTTCTTCATCACATATAAATCAAAATGTCCTAAGCTTCAAACCGTCAGTTGCATCTTCAGCTCCTTGGCCTACACCTCAAGCTATAAATAATCCCAAAGAAAATTTGAAGGAAGGCAACCCTCATGTCAATGTGGTCGACTAGATGAAGAAGCTACACATGAACATCTCCTTGTGGGATTCATTGTCAATACCAGGGTAGAAGGACATGCTACAAAATGAATTGCATGAGCTAAATGAATAAGATGTCCCAGCAAAAGCTGATAATGATTTAATGATGAATGGCAGCCTTCCACCTCAGGCCAAGTCAGAAAAGAAGAAAAGGTTCTCCCTTTTTATTTGTCCTTGGTCATAGGATATTTCTTGGTGCACAATTGCATCATTGGCAGTGGAGTAAGCACCTTGATAATGTTCAAATGCATAATCGACAAGTTGGGGCTAAAATATGAAGAGATGACTGAGGGAGTCCTACAGCTAGATGGAACACCAACAAAGATAGTTGGGGTGGTGAAAGGTTTAAGCTTGATGCTATAAATTTGCCCAACCTTCTTAGTTCCTCATGATGTGGTTGTGGTGGATGTCTCTCCTTACTTTGCTAGCTTTTTCTCTAGGGGTTTTACATCTAAGATAGGTGGCTACCTAATAGCCAACTGGTCTTATCTAGTTTTTAGAACCAAGTATGGGACTAAAGTTAAGATTGAATCCAAGCCACTCCATAGAGATCATCTGGAACCATACTCACTCAGTGCAACAAATGTCAGCTACACCATTATTGACCAAGAAGAGTTCTAAGTAGATCAGTTTCTATCCTCTGCCATTGAAGGAGTTGCAGACCTGCTCTTAGATGAATAAGGGAGTGACAACTTCAAGCATGATCCCTACAAATTCATAGAGGAGGAAGGCCTTGGAATCTATTGCATACATGAAGAGGGTACTTTTGTATCAAATTTGATTAAAATGAGCCAAGAAAGCTCAGGTGTATGGTAGTTATTCTTTGATGGTTCAAGAAGTAAGTTGGGAGCTAGTGGTGGGGCGGTGCTAGTTTCTCCTTCAAAGGAAAAATACTTTTCAGCTTTTTAGTTCTAATTTTCTTGCACATGCAATGTCATGGAGTATGAATCCCTCATCCATGATTTAGAGTGGGCAAGGAAAAGAGGAATCAAAGAGCTGCAAGTTTTTAGTGACAGTGAGTTGATTCTCAATCAGGTAAGAGGCCAAAATTTGACAAAGAATTCTTTATTGAGGTCCTAAAAACATAGGGTATGGGATTTAATGGAAAATTTATTTGCTTTCAATATTACCTCCATTCCTAGAGAGTAGAACAAGCAAGTAGATAGACTGGTAGTGGTTGTTGCATAGTTTGATATCTCTAGGGAAATAGGCCGAGACCACAACTCATGCCACTTGAAGATAGTGATTCAGCCCTCTATACCCAACAACATCACCAATTGGTAGGTCTTTGACATTGACCAAAAAATAACACTCTTCTTATAAGAAGAAGTTGAGTTTGCTATAAAAAGCTAGGTTAAGCTACAACAACAATATGGCAGCCAAATTATTTAGCTAAAGAACAATAAGCTCCCTAAAGGTTTGGTCACTTTAAAGATTATCTTCAATGGAGATGACCAGTTGAAAAGTGACAAGGCATGCATCATAGCAAAGGAGGAGCACCATGAGAAGGTTGAAATATTCAAGGATAAGCTGCTTACACTTAGGAAAGTGTGCACAAACCATGAAAGGTAGGCCTTCATCTTGTTGTGCCAAGAGTTTGATGATGTCTTTACTTGGCAGTACAATGATTTGAGAGGTTTTGACCCAATTCTAGCCCAACATACCATTGAGCTAGAAAAAGGTGCCAGGTCAATCATGCAAAACTAGAGGCCTATCAACCCAATGATTGAGCCTCTCATGTGGAAGGAACTCACCAAGTTGATTGAGTCCAGGATAATATTTCCAATCAAACACTCCTCTTGGTTGGCAAATCTTATTCCTATCCAAAAAAGTAATGGGGAGATTAGACTGTGCATTGCTTTTAAATACCTTAATAGAGTCTCTTTGAAAGACCACTATCCTCTCTTAAGCATGGAGTAGATCCTTCTAATGGTGATAGGCAGCGAGCATTTCTCCCTCCTGGATGGGTATTCAGGATATAATCAAATTTTGGTACAAGACTATGACCAACAAAAGATAGCCTTCACTACCAAATGGGGGACATTTACTTATAGTAAAATTCCATTCAAACTATCTAATGCTAGTGTCACCTTCCAACGAGCCATGGACATGGCCTTTCGAGGCTTGATAAATAACATTGTACTGGTATATCTTGATGATGTGACAATTTTATCCAAGGAGGTGAGCCAACACATGAAACACCTCAAACAAATCTTTGAGAGGTGTAGAGAGTTTGACATCTCTCTTAACCCAAAGAAATGCATGTTCGCTGTCCACGAGGGGAAACTCCTTAGCCACATTATTTCTAAGGGAGTCTTAACTATTGATCTAGAGAGGATTCACTCCATCTTGGAACTGTCCTTACTTAAGTACAAGAAAGGCCTACAAATCTTCTTTGGCAAGATAAATTTAAACTAGAGATTTATCTCAAATTTTATGGAGGTAGTCAAGCCGTTGACCTCTATGTTGAGGAAGAGTGAGGAGTTCACATGGACATCACAAAGAAGGGACAATTTTGAAGAAATCAAGTAGGCCATAGCTCAGGCTCCTTTGATCAGCCCTAACTTTACCAAAGATTTCAACCTCTACACCATTGGCAATGAAGAGGTAGTTTCTGCCATGCTTACCAGGAAAACAGTGATAACCTTGAGCAACCAATTGCATTTTTTAGCCAAGGCCTAGAGGGTTTTGAGTTTAGATACACATATGTAGGGAAGCAAGTCCTTGTAGTGATATGGAGTCTAAAGAAATTCAAGCATATGCTATCCAATAGCAAAATTCACCTCATGGTTTTGCATCCTAGCATCAAGGATTTCCTGATCAATCGAGACCTGAGTGCAAAGAGAGTGGGGTAGATCACTGAGGTGATGGAACATGATGTGGACATCAAGGTCACCAAGATGGTAAGAGGGAGAGGTATATGTGAGCACCTTGTTACAGACCTTAAGTAGTAAAATGAGGACTGTCTACTAATTCATGATGCAGCTACAATAGAAGAACCAACTATCATGAAGGATTGGACATTAGACTTGAAGCATTTCCTTCTCATTAGTGAGTGCCCATAGGGCCCTGATAAGACCAAGAGGAGATATTTCAAACTCCAGTGTCTTCCTTATGTCCTAATTGATGGAGTACTATTCAGAAGGGAACTCTCAAGGGTCTTTTTAAGGTGCTTAGACCCAAGTCAAGTCGACAGAGCACTGTCTGAGTTTCATGATGGACCAGCTGGCAGTCATTTTGCTCCTAGAGCTACAACTACAAAAATAATGAGAGCTGGTTACTTTTGGCCTACTCTATTTAGGGATACCCATGCCTAGGTATGAAAGTGCTAAAAGGGCATGCTTTTTAATAGAAAGCAATGGTTGGCTATCATGCCTTGATAGCCTATTCAGGTAGAGTAGCCATTCATGTAATGGGGGCCTTGACTTCATAGGGATGATTAACCATCCCTCTAGTTATGGACACAAGTGGGTCCTGACCACCACAGATTATTTCACAAGATTGGTAGAGGCTATTGCTCTAAAAGAAGCTAATGAAAGTGTAGTCTTAGATTTTTATGAAGACCTGGTAACAAGGTTTGGGGTTCCAACAGCCATAATCTTGGATAATGCATTAGCTTTTCTAGGAACTAAAACAATTGAATGGGTGCTAAGACATGGTATCTATCTTAACACTTCATCAAATTACTACCCATAGGGGAATGGGCTTGCTAAATATACCAATAAGAATTTGATCAAGATCATCAAGTGAACAATGGAGGAGAATCAGAGGACTTGGCATGCCAAGTTGAAAATAGCCCTGTGGGCAGATAGGGTCACCCCAAAGAGGGCAATTAGTAACTCATTGTGCATGCTTGTATATGATAGGGAAGATAAGCTTCCAATTTCACTTGAGTTGTTAGCCTTGGACCTCACTCAACAGATGCAATTAGAAGAAGGCAATAACATGGAGGTTAGGCTATGCGAGCTGATGGATCTCCAAGAGACAAGAGACTAGGCTATGGCTTCTATGACCAGCCACCAGTAGTAGACAAAGAGACACTTTGACGAGAAATCTTCATCAAAAGGTTTCTCTAAAGGAGAAATTATCTTGAAATGCGATGAGGATCGAGCTAAGCCTAGAAAGCATGCAAAGTTTGATGCCATATGGAGTGGTCCATACGTCATCACTCAATGTAAATAGCATAATGCATTCCAACTCTCTAGGTTGGATGGTGAAGAATTGTATATCCCAGTTAATGGGATACATCTTAAGCATTATCATTGAACCCTTTTTCCATCATGTATATATTTTCCTTGCCTTTTTCCCTATTTTATCAAAGTGATTTTGCACATGTTAGTAGCTTTCTTATTTTTGTGTGTGTTTTCATTTCCTTTTGAGGTAAACATTCGTGATTGATTCTTGGATGTCTCAAGGATGTTGCTAACTATTCAAAGTTACATTCTGACTTCATACCCAATGGACTTTAAGGCAACTAGTTTCTAAGCATATTAGGCATACTTCCCCTGGGAGTCACCAATTTTTTTACCATTTTTTGGTCCAAAAGGCCTAAAAAAATGGACCCTTTATTTTCCTGCCTTTCTGAGCCAATTTTCACTTTTGATCCTACACAAGTCTAGAGGTTTTGACAAACTCTACAGATAGGAAATAGGCCCCAAGCATTTAGATAGTTCATCACTTTAGTTCAATAGCTTGTTCAAATTCATGTAGATGAAATAATCGTTGATCTCTCTAGTGTCTCCTAGAGTCAAGTGAAAGCTACCAAGTGTCTTCTCTCAAGCCCCTTTCCACTTTGTTTCTTAAAATAGCAGAATGTGCCATGTGTCCCTTTATAGTTAAACAGAGCATGACAAGTGTCAGTGTCCATGTTCTGGGTTCCTATGAGTTTCAAAAGGGGGCTTCTTTCAATAAGCTTTGGTTAGTGCACATAGAGGGCACCAAGTGGTAATTGTAGAAGTTTCAATGTGTCTCTCTAAATGTATCAAAAACTACCACGTGTCCTTGGTGAGACTTAGTGGAGGCTGCCAAATGTCAAAATCTACATTTCTTCATTTTATTTCATTCTTGGGTAAAAGCTATGGCAGGCCTTCGGGTTTTTTTTCTAAAGTAAGTGAAACGAGCCAAGTGTCATCATTTGCATAAATCTGAGTGAGTCCTAAACACTTCTAATATTATTGCCAAAGCTCAGTAGAAGCTGCCATGTGTCATCTTCTATGGGATTCTTGAGGGACATCTAAAGCTTCTAAAAAGCATTATAATGTGCCACATGTCCCCTGTAAAGCTTAGTAGAAGCTGATAGGTGTCAACATCTATGGCCTCTCCCTTTTGTTTAGTAAAGACTGTAGTGAGCCCTTGAATGAACTACTAAAGAAAGTGGAAGCTACCAAGTGTCATCATTTGTGACTAATCTGAATCAATCATAAATGCTTATGTATTGTTTCTAAAGCTCAGCAAAAGCTACCACTTGTTGTCTTCTGCAAGACTCTCAAAAAGTGCCTCAAGTTTCTAAAGTTAAGCAAATGCTACCATGTGTCCTACCTATTTCACAGTGGAACACACCACGTATCACTTATTGAAATCAGTGGAAAGCAGCCAAGGCAAGCGGGAAAGGCATGAATGAATTGCTAAAGGGGACGATAGGCTCGAGGATGTAAAATTTGTGGTAGTAAAGTAGCCATTGATCTTCATAGACTTAAGTGTGAACCCAAATATATTCAAATGGCTTAAGGTTAGAAGAAAGACAAAGCCAAGAAGGGGCAAAAGAACCAAGTGTAGAAATGGACAAAATAGTCTGAGTGATAGAGGAAAGTGTCAACTCAAGGAGTTACTCTAGTGGTTGACACAGTGTCTACAAATTGATCATCAAGAGGTGCGAACAAGTGAACAACGTGACCCATTTTTCTTCACTTTGCATTGATAAGCAAACAAGTCGTGTAGGTGCTTTCACAGTAGTAGTCTTGTTTGTGGGGAAATGGCATAGCCCATGCTTTTGAATGCTTAAAGTCAAAATTAGAGCTGACACAACATATATATTTCAAGTGGATTCCTCTTCCCAATGATCAGAATGCACATGGGTCACTTGTAAAAAAGGGTGCCAAAAGGCCTCTTATTCTTCCTCTATATATTGTAGACTTCTCATTTTGAAAAGGATCGATCTCTCACATTGTAAGGTGAAGCCATGCTATTTTTTCACCTAAAATCAATAAGAAATGCAATTTTACCTCTATTTTGGTTAGATATCTTTGAGTGCGTTTGAGTGTTTGTCTTGTGTTTAGTCATTTCTTCCTAATGCTTTCATAGGGTTTACACTAATGCATCTGGTATCTACAAGGCACTATTCATACATGTAATAAGAAGAGCTACACCTGGAGCATAAGGGTAGAAGGAGGTTATTAAACAGTGTTCTTTTTCTTGTAGTGCCTATGGTAAGTCCTTTTTTCTATGTGTTCCATTAAAGCCTCCTTGTCAAGCTTCCTGCGGTCTGGTCCTTTTACTGGTTAAAGTGTATGTATGTTGGTTTAGAGTGTGGGTGCAAGTAAATCAAACTTATTTGGTACATCACCCTTTTAGATTAGGTTTTGTTTTCCTGTAATCATTCTCCCTTTTCACCCCCCCATTATATATATATATATATATATATATATATATATATATATATATATATATATATATATATATATATATATATATATATGCGTGTGTGTGTATTAACACTTACTAGAATAACTCAGATGCATCAAAGGGAACTAGCCCTTATCTAGAGATTTTCCCCCCAATTTTTCTATCCCCATAGACAAGAGGGGAGTTTCCATTTTGATGTGTGGAAGATAGGAGCTTAGCCTCTTGTCAAGGGTGCAATCCACTACGTCAATAGTGCTTAGACCCAAGTCAAGCTGACAGAGTGTTGTCTGATTTCCATGATGGACCAGTCAGTAGTCATTTTGCTCCTAGAGATACAACTACAAAAATAATGAGAGCTAGTTACTTTTGGCCTACTCTATTTAGGGATACCCATGCTTGGGTATGAAAGTGCTAGAAGTTCATACTCTTTGATGGAAAGCAATGATTGGATACCATACCTTTATAGCCTATTCAAGTAGAGCAACCATTCATGTAATGGGGCCTTGACTTCATGGGGATGATTAACCCTCCCTCCAGTGCTAGACATAAGTGGGTCCTAACCACCATGGATTATTTCACAAGATGGGTAGAGGCTATTGCTCTAAAGGAAGCCAATGAAAGTGTAGTCCTAGATTTTGTGAAGACCTGGTAGCAAGGTTCAGAGTTCCAAAAACCATGATCTTAGATAATGCATTAGCTTTTTTGGGAACTAAAAAAGGTGAATGGACACTGAGACATGGTATCTATCTTAGCACTTTGTCTAATTACTACCTGCAGGGGAATGGGCTGGCTGAATCTACAAATAAGAATTTGATTAGGATCATCAAGTGAACAATGGAGGAGAATCAGAGGACTTGGCATGCCAAGTTGAAAATAGCCCTATGGGCAGATAGGGTCACCCTAAAGAGGGAAATTGGTAACTCACCATTCACGCTCGTATATGGTAAGGAAGCTAGGATTCCCATTTCACTTGAGTTGCTAGCCTTAGACCTCACTCACCAACTATAATTAGAAGAAGGAAATAGCATGGAGGTTAGGCTATGTGAGCTGATGGAGCTCTAAGAGACAAGAGACCAGACTATGGCTTTTATGACCAACTACAAATAGTAGACAAAGAGGCACTTTGACAAGAAATTTTCATAAAAATGTTTCTCTAAAGGAGACATTTTCTTGAAATGGGATGAGGACCGAGCTAAGCCTAGAAAGCATGCAAAGTTCAATGCCCTGTGGAGTGGTTCATACATCATCACTCAGTGCAAGCAACATAATGCATTCCAACTCTCTAAGTTGGATGGTGAAGAACTGTATATCCTAGTTAATGGGATACATCTTAAGCATTATCACTGAACCCCTCTCCCATCATGTATATATTTTCCTTGCCTTTTCCTATTTTCCCTAAGTGCCTTTTGTGCACATTATTAGTTTTCTTAGTTTTGTGTGTGTTTTCATTTCCTTTTGAGGTAAAATTTTGTGATTGATTCTTCTATATCTTAAGGCTATTGCTAACTATTCAAAGTTACATTTTGACTCCATACCCAATGGACTTTAAGGTAACTAGTTTTTAAGCATAACAGGCATGCTTCCACTGGGAGTCACTAATTTGTTGACTATTTTTGGTCCAACAGGCCAAAAATCAGCCCCTTTCTTTCCCTACTTTTCTGATCTTTTTTCATTTTTTAATTTTGCACGAGTCTAGAAATTTATACGAACTCCACAAAGAGTTTTGATGGACCCTATAGACAAGAAACATGCTCTAAATGCTTGGACAGTTCATCTCTTTAGTTCAATGGTTTGATTCAAATTCACACTGATGAAATAACCATTGATCTCTATAGTGTCTCTCAGAGTCAAGTGGAAGCTACCAAGTGTCATCTCTTGAGCCCCTTTTTACTTCATTTCTTAAAACAATAGAATGTGCCACATGTCCCTTTATAGTTAAGGGAGCATGACAAGTGTCGGCATCCATGTTTTGGGTTCCTATGAGTTTCAAAAAAGGTCTTCTTTCAATAAGATTTTCTTAGTGTGCATAGAGGGTGCCAAGTGGCAACTGTGGGAGTTTTTGATGTGCCTCTCTAAATGCAACAGGAGCTGCCACATGTCCCTAGTGAGACTTAGTGGATGCTACCAAGTGTCAACTTCTATAGTTCTTCATTTTATTTCATTATTGGGTAAAAAACTATGGCGAGCCCTAGGGGTTTTATTTCTAAAGTAAGAAGAATGAGCCAAGTGTCATCATTCACATAAATCTGAGTGAGTCCCAAATGCATCTAATACTATTGCCAAAGCTCAGTGGAGGCTACCATGTGTCATCTTCTATGGGGCTCTTGAAGGACATCTAAATTTTATAAAAGTAGCAAAATGTGCCACATGTCCCTTGCAAAACTCAATGGAAGTTATGAAGTGTCAACATCTGTGGTCTCTCCCTTTTTTTCAATAAAGACTATGGTGGGCCCTGGATGAACTAATAAAGAGAGCAAAAGCTACCAAGTGTCATTGTTTGTGATGAATCCAAACCAGTCCTGAATGCTTCTATATTTTTTCTAAAGTTAAGCGGATGCTACCACATGTCCTGCCTATTTCACAATGGAACATGCCATGTGTCACTTATTGAAATTAGTAGAAAGTAACCAAGGTAAGTGGGAAAGACATGAAAAAATTACTAAGAAGGATGATAGACTTGAGGACATCAAATTTGCAGCAATGAAGTAGCCATTGATCTTTATAGACTTAAGGACAAACTTGAAGGAATTCAAAGGCTTAAGTCCAAAAGAAAGACAAAGCCAAGAAGGGGAAAAATAACCAAGTGTAGAAATGGATAAAATAGTCTGAGTGATAAAGGAAATTTTTGACTTAAGGAGTTACTCCAGTGGTTGACACAATGTCTATGAATTGATCATCAAGAGGTGCAAACAGTGAATATCGTGACATGTTTTCTTCACTTTGCATTAATGAGTAGACAAGCCACGTAGGTGCCTTCAAGAAGTAGTCCTGTTTGTGGGGGAAACACATGGCCCATGCTTTTGAATGCCTAAAGTCAGAACCAGAGTTGATAGTACATTTATATTTCAAGTGGCTCCCTCTTCCCAATGCTTAGAGTGCACATGGGTCACTTGTAAAAAGGGTGCCAAAAGGCCTCTTTTCTTCCTCTATATGTTTTAGACTTTTCACTTTGAAAAGGATCTATCTCTCACATTGTAAGGCAAAGCCCTAGCAATTTTCACTTGGAATCAATAAAAAATGCATTTTTACCTCTATTCTGGTTAAATATCTCTGAGTGTGTCTGAGTGTTAGTTTTATGTTTAATCCTTGCTTCCTAAGTGCTTTCACAAGGTTGACACCAACACACCTAGTATCTACAAGGTGTCATTCTTATAGGTGACAAGAAGAGCTATACTTGGAGTGCAGAGGCAGAAAGAGGTTACTAAACAGTGTGCTTTTCCTATAGCACCTATGGTAAGTCCCCTTTTCTATGTGTTCCATTAAAGCCTCCCTATCAAGCTTCCTACAGTCTGGTCCTTTTATTGATTAAAGTGTATGTATGTATGTGTTCTTCTAGTTCATAGTGTGAGTGTGGGAAGATCACACTTATTTGGTGCATCACCCTCTTAGATTAGGTTCTATTGTTTTTAGCATCTTTCTCCCTTTTCAACCCCCCCCATTATATATATATATCTGTGTGTGTGTGTGTGTGTGTGTGTGTGTGTGTGTGTGTGTGTGTGTGTGTGTGTGTGTGTGTGTGTGTGTGAGTGTGTGTGTGTGTGTGGAATAACTCAAATGCATCAAAGGGAGCTAGCCCTGATTTAGAGACTCTCCCCCCAATTTTGCTATCCCCACAGGCAAGAGGGGAGTTTCAATTTTGACATGTGGAAGACAAGAGCTCGGCCTCCTATCAAGGGTTTAATCCACTATGTCAATAGGAGACACATGGTCCAAGATATTGGTTATGTATTTAGATAAGATGATGGAGCTTCTATAATGACAAGCACTAGGGATTCATCACCACCAATAATAGTGGTAGTTTCCAAGGTGTGATAATTATAATGGCCCATGGTTGGAAACCAATTTATGTCAACCAGCTAAATGTGATAATGATGCAAATGACCACTAGGCCCACAAGGAATGTAATATGACAAAGCAAGAAAAAACATTAGATGTAGATCAAATGATAAGGGTGATAAAAAGACATCATGATGGTGTATAATGGCTTTATCAAGATGACCAATTAGATTGAGGGCAATGTGTCTTTATCAAAAGGTAAGTAGACATGACTATTTCAAGTGGGAAGACTATTCAAGAGAATCAATGACATCATATGACCTTCCCCACCACTAGAATGGAGAATCATGTCAGTGAGGAAGAATGGTCAGGTATTTTATTTAAATAATCATGATAAAAATGAATGTCTATCCTTGAATTATTTAGTTTTTTAGGTTATAGAGAGTGAAAATAACTATTAAATGTTAAAGTTGGTGAATAATGGGAATAATGCTAGAGATAATCAGTAATCCGCATGACATGAAATAATTAATATGGTAAATATGCAGATCTACTAGATACTATAACATGTAATATAAATAATGGAAGTATTATTAGATCAACAACCAGAGGAAAGGTACCCATGCCCTGAGCTTGAGCCTAAACTCTTACCTTCATAGTTGTGAATAAGGTGAGAATTTCACTATGTAAGATGCAAGGATAGAGAACATGACCATCGACATATCTATGGAGGGAACCCTCACTATCCAAGGGAATGTGTACTGAGTCAATAACTAGTGGTACCTATATGAGTATAAAAACCATAATAGATGGATGTAATGGATAAAACAAGTGAGCAAGGTGAAAGACCTAGAGAAAAATATGATTCTCACCCTATGGGGATGAATGTGGAAGAGGAGAATAGAGTATACCCTTTAGTAGCTGCTGAGATAAGGAATGTTATAGATGTTAGTTTAGGGAGCAATCAATTTTAAAGATGGCTAAACATAAATCTAGAGTCACTAGATAATCAATCTAGTGCTTAGGTAGGAAAAAGATTTATGTAGGGAACTTAGGTGAAGTGTGTATAGTTTGATAGCTTTTTATGTGTCGTGTGACTCCTTATACCCTAAATAAAATATTTCATAGTTTATTGTAAACATGTAAAAAATGTGTTGGATGTCCTTGGTCTAATGTTATCATGCTTAAAGTTATGTGGATACTTATGAATGTTATGGTTATGGTTATGATTGGTATGGTTATGGTTTTTGTAATATCTCTTAAGGTAAATAAAATGAGGTAAGTCAACAAACAAAACTTATAGTAAAGTGAATAATATAATCAAGAGACAAATGTCATAACTAAGCACATTAGGATGAGAAGAGGGCATGATGTTACTTTTAAGGCAAAGACTAAAATAGACCTAAAGTGGGCTTGGATTAATGAATATAAACCCTATGAATGCATCGCATTAGCATGTTTTGAAGGCTAAAAAAAGGTGTGTTGATCACACATTGTCAAGTACATGAAAAATATGTAGAGGGTTTATAGGATAAAGAGTTAATGGATAAGACAAAGGGAATAGTTGGAGAGGGACAAAAGGAATGACACATGCTTAATTGATAAAGACCCTGAAGGAAGAAATGGATGTCCTGAATTAGTAACCCTAATAATATTTCATGCATTAAAGCAAGATACTAGAAGACACAAGGAAGTAAACATGCATACGCATGTATAAGTAATGTGACTAGTGACCACACTCTAATGAGTGAGAATCTAGAGTGCTAATTGGAAAAAATAAAGGCTATCCAATAAGGGATGAGGTGAAGGCAGACTAGGAGATGGATAGAGAGATAGGTAAAGAAAATAATGAGGTCAGAGATAAAGATGAAGGTGGAGAAGGATGAAAGGAGCCAAGCATAGATATGGAGGAGGAAAAAAGAAGGTAAATAAGAAAAAGGAGTGTCATCAATGGAGATAAAAAATTAAATGAAATGGAGAAAAGAGAAGAAAAATACAAGGTAGAAGATGGGGGTTTGAGGGAGACACTAAAGAAAAATAGATTAGAGAATTGAAAAATATGGGGAAAGAAGTGTAACAATCATGAAGGGTAAGGGGAGGATGAGGGATATGGGAGGCCATGGAAGGTTGGAAAATAAGTCTAAAAAAAAACCAAGGATAAAATAGTTTGGTGATGAAAATGAAAAACAAGGAAATATACAGAAGAAAAGGAAATAGGAGGAAAAAGGAGTGAAATGAGGACACAAAGAAGATGAGAGGAGAGTGAATAAGTAGTTGAATACATGACCAAGTAAGCATGGATGATGATAGGAAAGGAGAGGAACAAGGAAGAAAATTATGGGGTGGTGTTGGAGATGAGAATGGGATGGAAAATGGGAAAGGGTTTAAGAAAAATGATGGGAAGTAGAGGATAGGTGGATAAGAAACTGAAGAGATAAGGTATGTGTTAATTAGCTTGTTAGAAGAGATTGACAAGCTAAATACATGATTAGAAGAGATTGACAAGCCAAAAAGTGGTGAGGTGGTGAATAAATAAGGGAACATAATGAAAGGACATGCTATGAAAATAAGGGATGATAATAAGGAAAGGGAAGAATTGAAGTAGGGATATAAAGCACATACACTCACATAGATACAAAAGATAAGTGAGAACCAAGATGAAAAGAGGAAAATGAGAATGCAAAGTGAAAAAGGCTAAGATTGATAAAAATAAAAGGGTAATTATGGAAGGCTTCTCAAGGGATAAAGACCTATTTAGAAACTTGTTGTGGAGGAATAAAATGGAAAAGGTGGGGAGAGTGGCAAATCGATAAAGAGTAGTGGCACACATAAGTGAAAAAAGGATGCTAAAAGAAATAGAAAGTATGATAGATTGAAAATATGGGAAAGAGGAAAATAATAACTAAAAATTGGAATGAAGATGGTTTAGAAGTAGTGGAAAGGTAGTAATAAGGTGGTAGAAAAGAAGATGAGGGAAAAGTGTCAATCAATGTGCAAGGGAATATGCTAATGTGGAATTGGTGAGGAAAAGAGAGTGAGGAAGAGGGTATGATAGGTTAATAATGGCAAGGCTAAATGAGGAGGATGGTTGAAGAATATAAAGGGGATAAAGGGCACGGTTGGTGAGAATTCGAGAGAGGGATAAAAAACATGAAAAATGGGTGGAGTGAGCCATGAAGCATTCACAAGGAAAGGTGATAGGGAGTCCAAAAAAGAAAAGTAAGTGGATTTATGGGAGATAATAGGGGCCAATGAGGAAATATATCATTCATTTTCCTAAAAGAGATTGAATTTGAAGGGAGAGAGGTGGTGAAGGGATAGGTAGAGAAGTGGAGGAAGATATTTTAGGGGAGAAGGGAAAATAAAGGATGCATCTGAGTTGACCTCAATAACTAAGCATTGCCTACATAGTCCAAAGGACCTCAATCCAATGTAGTTATCCTAGTAATGGGGGAAAATAAAGAGGAATTATTATATTATGTTAAAATACAAGGATGCTAGGAATAATCCAAATTTTCCCTGACATAGGATGCCGTAAGCAAGAGGGTGTTATTAGCAATGAAAATTAATGAGAAGAAAAGGGGGAGGGTAATTAGTTATTAGTGGCCAAATTTCCCTTAGAATTCAAGCAATGCCTACATATTCCATGGAAATTAGGCTAATGTAGTTCAACTAGGGTTGGAGAATGGTTCTCAAATCGGTTTCCCCGATTTGATGGACCACATGGTTTGGTTTGGTTGAAGGTTTGCAGAGATAGGGTGCGTGTCAAAGATGGTTTGAGATTATAGAGAAAGGCATCTCCAAAAGGTAGGTTGATTGATCATATATAGGTAGTTAACATTAAGGTTATGTGGATGTTATTCATGATTAGGGTTATGATGATTTCATGGATGATAATAGTGGCACATAAGTTGGCTAGATGATCATACTAGATGTGGAAAAAGACATGAAAAATTGTGAGATAGAGGTCTGATAGAATGCATGATTCATAGAGTAGAGAAAAATAAATGAGGTGTATGCCTATTTGTTGATAAGGAAAAATTAAAACAAAACCCAAATTTGGATTAACTTAAGGAACATAAGCCTTTCGAATTCTTCACATTAGCGTGTGTTGGTTGATAACACAAGTTTATTGATCACAATGTGCTAAGATAAAAATCCCTTGATTTATAGATAGCATAAAGGGAATATGGGTGATAGGTGGTTTGAAGGATAAAGGGTGATATGTATGGTAAGTTTATGTGGGTAGGTTTTCCCCTTCTATAAGTGACCTAATAACGATAATAGACAAGTCTATGTCATGTGTTAGATGTAGAATGATTAATGTAGGAAGTCTACGTGTGAAAGCCGATTGTGGCTTTCATCTTATTATGTCATTGGAGAGTTGATTGTGGATTTAAAAATTATTTAGAATTTACTTTGATTATTATAGTGGGTCTTTTTCTTTATTGATGTCTATGGGAAGTTGATTGATGTGGGAAGCTTCTAAGGAATTGATCTTCTTTTGATAAAGTTAACTTAACCATCCTTTAAGGGAGTGTTCTAAGTTTTTTGGCTTTATTTAACACCCTTGATAACTATCCTTCAAGGCAACATTATACCTTACATTTGGAAAAAAAAAAGGTCAATTGTCCTTCAAGGGAGTAGTTTGCATGACCCATGTAATACTTTGGTATTCAAATTATTTTTGAATGTGATTTTTTTGTAGACATGAAAAAGTATAATTAAATTTAGAGGTTTATCATTATGTGGTAAAAAAATTAACAAAATAAGGTTAATGGTATGTGAAAGGAGGTTGTTTGAGAGAATATGACCATGAGATTCCATCTTGTTAGATATAAAAAGTATCCATAAGAACCATGTTATGGGTAGATCTATGGTACCCATATTTAAGATTAGGCTATGACTATGACGATTAATCACATGGTTCTATATTGTAATAAATTATCCTCAAAAGGAGAGGAGGAAGATGGGTGAAGGTGAAAATATCGTTAATCAAGGGATGAGCTTAAGTTAGACAAAAAGTGAGCTTGATCCTTATTTAATAGAAGCATAGACATAGATGTGAAGCATTGAGAGGCTCAAGTTCTAGTTTACCTTTGAAAGAGGATAAATGATAAGCTTTAGATCCATACTTATGTGTAATGATGTAGATTCCAAGCCAATTAAAATCAAACTTACCCAACTTACTTTTCTCCATGTTGGTCACATGTTGGTTTTATTTCAGGACAAGATCTTTGATATTGAAGTCTCATTTCTTGAGGTGATTATTATAAGTGCATTTGATATGCTCTTGATAGATATAGAGGTGGGTGAGGGCTGTTAAATAATTCTTATCAAGTAGCTCAAGCTGATCTAAATGGTGTTAATGATAATCTTCTTCATAAATAATATTTTTCAAATATATGCAAAGAGAGAGGATTTGGACTTCAAGAGGCTAGACTACCTATGCTCCAAAGACTAGAGAGAAAGGGGTATCACCCATAGAGGTTTGAATGCTAGTGTGATAGGCCCATAACATGAATGGGATATGCAAGTGCCAATCTTTACCTAGAGAATTGACAACTTTGGTTATTTTTTAAGTGGCAATCATTTATTCCCCTCTATCTTATTTATTTTTGAGATCAACTTTTATATCACTCATTTTATTAAATCCTTAAATAAATAGCATAAAACATAATAATTTTGCTTACAACTAATGGGTGAAAATATTTTCTTCCATTTCTTTACCCAAGAATATTTGGGATTTATTTTACATCATTACATAGAATGAAATCTCAGACTTGACTGATTTGTTTTCTACTTAAATCTCCATCTATAACTTTAATGGTGTACTATCACAAAGTTAAAAATATCATACCAATGAAATGACTCTTAGATAAAATAATATATAATTATTTAATTCAAATATGATCCATGACTTAATATTATTCATTAATTCAAAATAATTATGTTCATATCACTCTATTTGATTTCCCAAAGACATTTAGTAACTACTAATCAACTGAAATTAAATAAACATATAAAATTCAATTAATGATAAAAATGATAACATCTTTTCCTTTTGTGCAATGAGGACACATGAAAATATATGGAGTCATGGAAGAGGTTATTGGTTTATTTTTTTCAACTATATAGTTCCTCCAAGGGAATGGGGATACATGATGGTAATACATTATGTAATATTGTCACTTGGATGAGTGACTTTAATCTAATCAAATCATCCACAATTAAACCATAAATCTAAAAATTTAAGTTAATTTAAATGGATGCCAAAATATGTGGTGACTTTTTTATTTGATCAAGTAAACACTTTTAAGGTCAAAGCTATGAACTAATTTAACACTTTTAAACAAAGCTATGAATCAATGCCATGACATAAAAAGGGCTCAATCCCTAATAATAAGAGAAAAATAGACAATAAGGCAATGGGAAATCAAGAATAACCACTAAAAACCAACTAAAAGTCACACCAAAGACAAAATAATAAGATACCAATCCTTAAAAATGACATAATGAAAATTGTAGTTATTCAATGAGACATTAGCTATACTAGATAGCTCATGGTCAAAGTGGGAACCATCCAAAAATTTGAACCAAAATTTGAAGTAGTCCTCATTTGCATGCAAGGGCAAGTCTTATTTTGATTCTTGACAGAAGGTCCTTCATAGTCCATTAAGATAATTATATCACCAAATCATCAACCTCATCCCTCAATATTTGTCCCTTTGAATGCCTACCCTTCTTAGAATTGGTGCCAACATCCACTTTAAGTTTCTTGGGACACATTCACTGAGGGTTATTAGTGGGGGTTTTATACAATTATAAATGCATCATGTCTATAAATCAATGTTGGATCTAATTAGGGGATCACTTCTCATAATACACCATGCTAGGAAGGGTTATAAAGCCTATGGTCTAACACAATCATGCAATAACCATAAAAGAATCCTAGGTTTAATGTCACTCTATTATAATAAACAAGAAATTAAATCTAATTTAGTGTACACCAAATCTTGTGGCACAAAGTGGGGGTTAGAAACAAAACAAACTAAACTAAACATGCATAGAAGACATATACTCATGTCAATGTATACAAAATCCTAATGCATGGGAGAGAAGAAAATTTTCATTATATATCTACTCTTACAAATAAGAAATAAAGTTAGGAATACTTACCTTGAAGATGAACTCTTCGAGCCTCAATCTCTCCCTTGGCCAAGGTGTTTTACAAGATATTGTTATGGTATGTAATGATAACAAAGATAAATTATATGTAGGCTACATAATCTATATATGCATCTAAAACACTTCTCCATAAGACAATATCCGTATCTCTAAAGAAAATATGGAACAATAAGCTTTATTCCTCAAGTAGAATAGTCAATAATCAGATATTTGTTCACAATTTTTTTCTTCTCTATATTCAAATGGTTGGAGATGAACTTGTATATATAGGCAGATCTTGCCCTATATCCTACTAAATATGTTAGTTGTACAGGGTTGACCTAATCAACCTTGTATGTTTTTAATAGATAAATCACTAGGTCCCAAGCTAGGTTAACCAAAGGGATAACAAAACTCCAAGTGAAAAATACCCAAAAACAGTGCAAGGTTGACCCAATCGATGCTTTATAATAATTAGAGGTTGAAAACTATATAGGGTTGACCTAGTATATTTAAATGGCAAAAGGGGGTCAAGGAAAGAAAATAGAGGTTAATGATGTGATAATTGTTTGGAATGGGTACAATAGAGAATAAAAATCTTAGGTTAAATGGTTTTAAGAGATAAGTGTGTTTATGAAAAGTGGCAAAAAAGGGACAAAAATCTTATAAAGCACCAATGATCTACCCACCCCTTTCCTGATGCACCCCTTAAGGTGTGCACTCAGATAAATTGAGACTCGATGGGTTTGTATAAGATACAAAGTATCAGTAAGTGATAAAAGTTTGAAAATATTATGTTTATACATATGATCCACTCTAATCTCATCACGTGTCATGTGAGTAAAACATTGGATGGTGCTTCAGGATAGCACATGATAACACACAATGATGATGCTAAGTAAAGTGTAGTAAGTAGAAAATAAGATAAATGAAAGGATAGAATTAAAAAACACATACCTTTACTTACCTTAGTGATATATATAAATAAGTAGACTATAAGAGAAGTGAAGGCATCTAACCTGAAGAACACTAGGCAAAATTTTAGAAATTAGTGCAAAAAATAGCCAAAAATCAAAATTTTGGGAAGATAGACATATAGTAGTGTAAAATGAGTTAAGGTAAAGATATGAGGGTATTAGAAAAAATTGGAAAATTAGGATTGTTAAGGCAAGGATAGAATATTGAAGGAAAATAAATGATAAAATGATGGCAAAATAATGACAAATGATGAAAAATTAGTGTAAATGAATGAAAAATGATTGTAAAACACATTAAATCATGTTGGAAAGTATATAAAACATAAATGGAAAAAAATAATGTATAGCATACTAAATCATGTTGGGAAGCATGTAAAACATTAATGACAAATTAAATATCAATGCAAGACAATTTGAATAAAGATATGTAAGAAAGTGAAAAGTAAGATCATGTAAGATAGGTTAAAAAAACATGAAAGATAGAAAATGAAATTTAATTGAAGATGTAAAATAAACATGAAGAAGGTAAACATAAATAGGAACATATAAGAATGCCAAATTTCAAATGTAAGATAAGGAAAGTCCACAAAAATCAAACAAGAACATTATGGATAAATTAAAATCAAAATCTCTAAAGGATGAAAACTCAAACTATGTGTTTGTTCTAAGATACAATTTAAGAAAACACAACCACCTAATGTCATGACTAAGATGAAAATAAGATGGTATGGTAAATAAATGGTGTAAGAGTGTAATCCATAGTTGCTCAGACATGTTTTTTTTTCTCAAAGGATAGATAAAACTAAAACAAATTAGTGTTACATGTTTTAAAGAGGTGAAGAAGAAGAAATAATAGAAGAGGGATAATAGATTTAGAATCAAAATTTTCCTATAAATGGGATAAATTAAATGGGTAGAGGGATAAATGAAGGAAAAACCAGAGTAGAGGAACTCTTTATCAAAGTCAAGACACTCAAATTAGGTTTTTAAAAACAAGAGGACTTTTAACCTTAAGGACTATGAATAACTTATTTTAGAAACACAAGTCTTAGGTAAACAAATGAAGTATATAGATCATCCCATGAAGTCTATATTAATGAAAATTAAAATGGACTTACCTTCCCACAACATGGTCTCGATTCTTTAGGACCCCTTACAGAGCAATTGATCTACTATGAATATTGGGTACTTGCATGAGAAAATAGGTAACACCATAGAGTTTTTTGAATTCACCTATTTCAATATACTAACCTACTACACCCCAATGGACCTTAGATCTATGTGAGGCCAAAAATGGAGTTTGAGCTTATATTGGAGATAGGAGATGTACTTGTAATTGCATATTTTGGTGTGATTTTGACTTTTGAGATTTGTATGTTTCCATTTGAATATCATTGCCTTTTGTTTCAAATGATTTGGATTTTAACTTTCTTGATGGATTTTTTATTCCTCCTCCATACAAATTTTGAAAGCTAAACATGGGTGCTAAAGATGACCTTAATTTTAATACTTGGGACAAGGTTACTAAGAGAGATAACTTCAAAGATAATGGGGTCTAAGAGTCTCATAAATCTAGGTGAAATAAAAGTGCTAACTTGACTTCAACTTTGTTTTTATCTAATGTGGAATGAAAGAAAAGGAAATAAATAGGAATGACACATGGAACAATTTGAATTAATTAAATCACAAAAAAAATGACAAAGGGAAAAAAGGGATGCGATGATAGTAAAGTATGATTCCTTATCATAATAATGAAGAAAGTGGAAGAAGACATGCTAACATAAATTGTTGTGTAGATTCCATCTACCAAAAGAAGTAAAAGCTAAAGTTGAGAACAAAAATCAATGACATTTTGATTATAAAAGGAATGACAAAATGGTAACTTTATGAGGAGGGATAGGTCCTATCCATGGTATTATAATGCAACTCATTTATAAAAACCATTGAGGGTACCAAAAATCAAAATTTGAAACAATAAAATGAGAAAAGAAGAAAAGGTGGTATTTTGTGAGGAGGGAAAGGTCCTATCCATGGTCTTATACTACAAACTCATGAAAGATAAACCCATGGGGGTGAATGCTAAATAATGGAAAAGAATAATCATAAATCTACTAAGGCACATAATAACATAAAAAGATAAAATAAATATGAGGACAAAAATGAAAGAAAATGCCAAATGTAATTTGAAATAAAACCAAAGAATGTAAAGGAAAACAATGATGCTAGTAAAATTTATGTAAAGGAAATAAAGTTCACAAAAATAAAGAAACATGATACAAAAATAATAAGTGAAATATATGCTAACATTTGTATCAAAGATGAGCATGCAAAATATAAGTCTATAAGTCTCAGAAGGTTTCTTGAAGTTAGATTTGTTCATTATTATGTATTGTAGAATAAGAATGGGAATCATAAGATGCCCCAATGGGTAATTGGATGTAGGGATGGGCATTGAAAGATGCCCTAAAGTCTAAAGGGATAGTGGATGGGCATCATAATATTCCCCAACATGTGATTTGTAGTGAGCTAACATTAAACCATTAGGAGAATTAACATTGGGTTGGTAGGTGCATTTAGAGATAGGCAAATGTCTTGGTTTATTAGATTTAAGGAGTTTGGATGTGACATATGATGGATAGGATAGGTATGAAGAGGTAAATAAGGTAAATAAGGACCATGTATGATATGATATGGATTATGCATTTGAACTAAGTACTCCTTTGATTCATTTGACTTAAAAGGTTGAGGTTCAATGGATGAAACAATATATTTAAAGTTGTTCATGTTAATTATCCTTTCCTTATTGGTGGAGGAAGAAGGATCAAGTGTGGTATAAACAAAATTAGTGGATGAGGTATAAGTATGGGAATTGTTTTTTTTATCATTAAGTATTTGATGTTGATGTGATTTTGGTTATTTAGATTGAATTTGAGAAGTGTGAAGATAGTCTTGATAACATTATTTATTGAGAGTATCAAGATTGAAATGTGAACCAACAAGGAAGAAAGAATAAAATGGTGAAGATCATGATAATAATCATGAGAATGACATATATTATCATGCCACCAATAAAAATTATTAGGATTGTAACATTTTGGAGGAGGTTTGGAAGGATCAAATATCATGGGTTTAGAGGGTGGAAATTTCCTCTTAAGTTATTCTAGACTCAAAGGAGGGTGGGATGGGTTAAAATTGGTTAAATTAGATGCTCTATTTTTAGGGTGGGGAGGCTTGGATGAATTAATATTATAATAATATAATTTAAAAGGTTCTTTAGTAGTTGTTTTAGATGGTTTAAATTGAGTCATAAGAAAGTTTTGCCTTTTTTCTTGGGCTAAGGCTTCTAAAGTTTTAGGTCAAAAGATTTAAAATTTTTATTGAAGGGGAGGTTTAAGAGCAGTTACAATTTATTTTAAAAGAGTATCATCATTCATGTTATGGTCCACTTTATGAGTGAGATACCTCCATCATTTAATGAAAGTATGAGCAGATTGATTAGGAAGTTGTTTGGCATTGATGCAATGGCTTAGGTAATTTTTAGGAAGTTGATCATGTTGGAATTCCTTCACTAGAGAATTAACTAAATCCTCTATTTATGAGATGGAATGTCTATGAAGCTAGTTGTAACATTTAAGGTGAATCACAAAAAAAGGTTTTGGCTAAGATCTTGGTGGTATCGAAAGTGTTAGTTTGGACCCAATCCTTGTAGATATTACCAAAATACTTAAGAAAGATAGTAGGGTTCTTAGTCCCATTATATGTGATAGTTGGAGAAATGTTTCCAATACCTATGGATGCAATTAATTGAGATAAAGTTTCATTTTGAAGATGTTGAATCATTTTGTGATTCATTGGAGGTTGAGGGATGATATTCCCATTGGCATCTTTAAGAGGAGGAGGGACAAAATTTTGATTTGGTTGAGACATGATGACTTGAGGTGGTTGACTAGCCATGTTTAATAAATTTTGTTTCATATTCATCATTTGAGATTGATTGGTTGTTTGCATGATGTTCATTTGTTAAACTATTAGTTTTGATAGGAAGAGGATTATTAGTGTTTGTGGGAGGATGATTATTTTTAGGTGGAGGATTCCCAACATTAGTGTTAATTGTCTTAAGTGTGGTAGAAGAAGAAAAAAGCTTGGTAAAGCCACCATTATTGGGAGGAGTGTAAATAGTATTATCATCAATGTTTTTTTAATAATTGAGAGCCATCGATATTATCAATTTGAGTGGTTCTAACCATGTTACTTTTGGAAGTGATATATGCTAGGTGCTTTTGTTATGGGTGTAACAAGAGGATTGTGAACATTAGTTGTAAGAGGTGGAACATAAGGTGAGGTCCCAAAATTTGATGTAGATGGGTTGATGAGTTTATGAATTATAGGTTTAGAAGGTGTAAAAGAGGTATAAGGTATATGATTGTCATGGTTTGGGATTTATTTAATAAGATTCTCTATATCTACTATACAATATGGGGTAGATCAAAATTAAGAAGATTTAGAACCATGTGATGAAGAGATGCACCATAAAGAGTTATCTTCTATGGTGGATAGTCAAGGTAGCAGAGAATAACCCATGTAAATTTGGAATGGGTTGAGACTATCGAGAAAGAATTTTATAAGAGGTTTCATGATTCCAAGCTAGAGTGGATATCAAAATCCTAAAAGAAAACAAGGGACAAAATTGGCAAATACGAAAAGCAAAAAATAGCACCTTGTCAATTGGGTCAACTTAGTATAGAAATAGGTCCTAAAAATAGAATAGGGTTGGTGAATTCAATCCAATACAGTAAATAGAGCCTAAAAAAGTGTACAAGGTTAACTGGGTTTACCTAGTACAACAGATAGGGAAAATCAGCAAGCCTATAATAGATTGTGAATTAAAACTAGATATTTTTTGCAAGTAATTTAAAAATTAAGAACTGAAGGGAAATGAAAAATCAATTAGATTGACTTTGGCCAATCCAATTAAGGCACATAATATAAAACCTTGTACTAATGCTAGATAATTTAAGTTTTTACAATACAAAATATAATTGAGCAAAGAGCAAGCAATCAATTTGGAAAGTAAATAACTAACTAAATGGTCAACCTAAATGTTTATTAGATTATTAGAATATGATTTTAGATGTGATGGGAAGTTGTCTATAAGCAAGGAACTAGAAGGTAATATAAGGGTGGTTTTAATTAGTTTGGGCTAAAAGGGATCTATAGTGGTAATGATACATGCTTAGTATTGGAGCTTACCCCCTCACTTCACACATTGTAGTGATAAGGGTGTCAGGTGATTATCCAAAACATACCATTAACCACACTTTATACTTTACCAAAACATCAATTTAGCTTCCCCCTTGGTGATGAAATCTGGGTAGGTTGGCCTTGGGAAGACAAATTTTAAAATCCTTATTTAGATTTTGTGATTTGGTCATGTGTTCATAAAAATATAAAATAATAAAACTAAATGTTTAATTAAAAACAACCTAATTAAGCTATGCAATCTATTTTAAGCATGCAAGCAAAAATAAATTAAAGTGTGAATTAATTAACAACATATAAGGTTAATTCTAACTTTAAAATAAGGTACAATGTTGATAGAGTCAACATTTTATGCATAAAATATAGAACACAGTCAACATGGTCAATCTTATACTACAGAATTAAGGTTTGAAAATGAACAAGGCCACAAAGTTGACCTAGTTATCTAGATAGCATACATAATATAAAACTAGGTCGATAGGGTTGATTCAGTTGACTGTACAAGGACAATTTTAAAGACTACAAACTATAAAAGGAAAGACTATACATAAAGGGATAGAGAGATAAAAAGGAACCTTGGTGGATCAGAGATGTAGAGAATGAAGATTGGTGTTTAAGAACCTTGATATATGCTTGCAAACTCTACTAACTAGGTTGATTGGGTCAATCAAGCTTTGAAAAAACCTATTATTGAGTACATAGAATATAATAGTTCAACTGGGTTGAACTATTATACTAAACCTAATATCTAAAAAATATAGGGTAAATTGAGTCAATCTAGTAGTATGGACTAAAAGTCTAAAAAGATGAAAAACTTGTACTAGGTTATTTGAGTCAATCTGTTAACCTGCACCTAAAAAATTGTGCACAAAAATTAGAGCTTAGTTGATATAGTTGACCCAGTATAGAAAATATATGATAAAAATAATGATAAAAAGAATGATATAAGGTGAACAAATCCTACAAGGGTTAGTTCACATCAAGTTCACCATAATGCATGCAATTAAAAATTCATCATGTCTATAAATAAATCTTAGCTCAGAGAAGATAGAGCCTACCTACACTTCTAATTGGGAATACATTTGTTAATCAGGAACATGACCAATATGGGGGTCCACTAGACCTAATTAGGGAATCAATTGTCATAATACACCATGATAGGAAGGGCTATAAAGCCTAAAGTCTAACACAATTATGCAACAACCCTAAAATAATCGTATGTTTAATGTTCACTCTATCTAATAAAAAAGACAATAAATATAATCTAATGCACACCAAATCTTGTGGCACAAAATGGGGGTTAGCAAAAAATTAACTAAACTAAACATGCATAGAAGACACATACATCAATGTATATATAATCTTAATGCATGAGAGAGAAACACAACTGCATTATCTATCTACTCTTACAAAATAGAAATAAAGTTAGTAATACTTACCTTTAAGATGAACCCACCAAGTCTCAATCTCTCCTTTGGTCAAGGTGCTTCACAAGAGATTGTTGTGGTATCTAATAATACAAAAGACAAATTATCTCTAGGATACACAACCTATCTATGCATCTAAAAGACTTCTCCACAAGACAAGATCCATATCTCTAAAGAAAATATGAAACCCTAAGCTTTTTTCCTCAAATAGAATGGTTAATAATCAAATGTTCATTCACACTTATTATTCTTCACTTCTCTATATTCAAATGGTTTTAAATGAAATTATATATAAGCAGATCTTGACCTAAATCCTTTTAAATATGTTAGCTATATAGGGTTGATCCAATTAACCTAGTATATTTTTAAGAGATAAATCACTAAGTCCCAAATTAGGTTGGCTGAAGGGTTAACAAAAATCCAAGTGAAAAAAACCCAAGAATATTATAGGGTTGACCCAGTCGACCTTTTAAAGTAATCAAAGGCTAAAAAATATATAGGGTCAACCCAGTCAATCTAGTATAGTCAACTAGAAAAAGGGTGTTAAGGCAAGAAAAAGGAGGATAATAATGTGACAAATGTTTAGAATGGGTACAATAGAGAAGAATAAGCTTAGGGTAAATGATTTTAAGAGATAAGTGTGTAGATCAAAAGTGGAAAAGGGATAAAAATATTAAAAAGCACTAATGGTCTACCCACCCCTTTCTTGATGCACCCTTTAAGGCATGCACTCAGAGAGATTGAGACTCGATAGGTGTTTACAAGATTCAAAGTGTCAGTAAGTGATAAAAGTTTGAAAATATTATGTGTATATAGGGGTAAGGAAGAGAGGAGTAGGGTAGGGATAGGGGACTATGCTAGGGGGAGTAGAAGGGTGGGGAAACACTAAAAAGGTGGGGAGAATAGGAGAAATGGGTAAGGGTGAAGGAAGGTGGAAGGGAATGACCTCATCAGCATCACAATAATGCACCACAACTAGAACACTAACAAGCATAGGGGAAATAACTTCCATGATAGGAGAATAAAAAATGGGTAAGGGATGGATGAAGGCATATCTTAGAAAAGGTCCTTTGTAGATACCTCTCTTGATAATGGTGGAAGAATAAATTGTCATGATTCTTCCATGTAAAATCTTAATCAAGAGTTCCAACTTTTCTCGACCAATATTGAGAGGCTTGAGGAATGGAGAAACATTACAGCCTAGGAGGGTAGTCAGCAAATCAATAACCATGAATGTTGAAATCAAAATAGTAGAAGAGAAGTCATTCATAATTTAAAAATCAGATCCACGAGCCTCTCAAAGAGTGCATGAAAATGGAATGGGAGAGTGGAGAAGAGATATCCATGATGGTGCAGACCCTAATAAATATGATATTCTAAGAATAGAAGTCAACCTTTAGAATAAGATGACCCATTCTACCAATATCTTAATAAACCAATCAAACCTAATGATAGGTAAATGATTATACAACCCAATACAAATCAAAATTGAAAAAACTTGGGCCTTGATCAGATCAAAGAAAGGGGACCAAGGGCACTATTAAAAACCAACTATTTTTAAAAACCAAAGCCCTAAATTATGAATAAAATCATTATCGGTGGATCCCTAGAAATGAACTTGGAATATCCCAAAATTGAGTAGAGTGAATATGTTCTCCATATAAAAAATATAAGCCTCAAAATCTGAGTTGGAAAGTGTAGAGGTAGAGGGAAACTTTACCAAACATTTTTCTAAAGAAAGACTTGAAACCAACCATATCTTCCAACTCTTTAATGGTGGAATCATGAAGGAAAAGGTTGGGGAGGTAGCAAAAAAATGAACTAGTACTTCACCCAGAGAAGGAGCTCGGACAATCTAGAAACATCCAAAAGAGATGGGGCCCTCGAGGAGGATCTGAAGGGGATCCAAGACTTACATAAATTGCTATAAGAATGAAATAGGTTAGAGATGTTTTTGTAGTTTGCATATACCCATCAATGAGAATAATCATCATGATTTATCATAAACCAAATAAACTAAATAAATCTAAGAATTGGATACTTTAACATACCCTTGATATGATATATTTTCAAGTGAGAGCAAATAATTTCATGGGGACAAAGGGTAAGTATAATCTGAGATAAATAAAATATTTATGAAGTTGGGTTTCAAAGTAAAATATAGATAAAACAATTTAAAATAAGAAAAATAAGAAAAAAATTAAAACTCAAAGGAAAATAATAAAATAAAAAGTCCATTATTAATATAAAATTTTGATATTAATTTTGTTTTTAAAAATAAAATTCATTATTTTATCAATTATCGAGGAAAATTTGATTTTTTTTGTAAACAAAGGATTATAATTTTAATACAATAATTTCAGGATTTGTTCTTATGGGTTTCACAATGTATAATTTTTTCCTAAAGTCTCAAAATAGCTTCTTTTCAATTTTAGAGTTAAAATTTAATGGTGTCAAGCTCTATTTAATAAATTGGGTTCTTTAGTGACAATATAAGATAAGGGGAATAATAGTGCCTCAAAATATAAATGATCAATATGAATGAAACATATAGGGAATGATAGATAAACACATGTTTTTTTCTCACAATGATATAAAATTTGATCAAAATATAAGGAATAAGGTATTGTAATTCTACAAAATAAACTTCATAAATAAGATTGTGCTCAGTTGTAGTAACCAATTTCAAATTACTTCAAAAAGTGTCGAACTAATTTAAGACTACTTTGAAAATGACAATATTTTTCACAAGTGAAAAAACTACTCTAAAAATGGATCTCTATATCATCATAATATACAACATTATAGGAGCCTTCATCAATATATAAATACATAAAAACCTCTCCAAAATTTGTAAATAAGTGCAAACAAATATCAAAATACTACCTCCTTTGATGTAACCTTAATGTGTCCTTAGCACCTATAAAATATCCAACATAGAAATAAATGTATTGGTTTA
>JARHVA010002673.1:205000-300000 GCA_037957365.1 Torreya grandis
GTTCACATCAGTGCACATAGGATCAATTGATCATTGAACATTAGAAAAAAGTTGATTTTATTTATGATCAATTAGCAAAAGAGTTAAGATGGAGAAAATACCATCAAGATGATCCCAGTACTTTAGCCAGTCCAACCTATAGTCATTGCTTGAGATGTGGACATGTGGCATAACATTGTTGGTTGAGACATCTTGATCATGCATTGTAGTGGTTCTAATAAAGGAATGTAGTGGTTCTAATAAAGGAATTCAAGTAGAGGAAATAATCCTACTATCCCAAGTACTAGTCAACATTCATAATCCCTAGTTTTATAGAGGACATAATTTAGACCTTAATATATTATCTTACAATTTGTGAGAGCCTCCAGATAGAGTATTCTAGTCATTTCACAAGGATGTGTCATTAGACATGTTTTTGATGGAGACACCAGAATAGGTTATGTGACTACTAATTTAGTACATTGATTAGGCTTGCCAAAATTTCCACTACTACATGATAAAATATTTGGTACATAGAATTGTAGTATTTGAGGTATGGAAACATGTTTCTAAACCTTACAATTTTTAGTTGGGAGATAGTTCTCAGACATCATGACTCTCAATATCATCTCATTGGAGATGGAAGAGATAGTTTTCATAAATTTATATCTCTTCACTTGGAAATCATCTTTTAGAGATGATGGCATAGATATTTTCCCTAGTTCACACTTAGATCATGTAGTTTGAGATAGGATAGGTCTCTAGACCTAGTCATGATGATTCTAGTCAGACATCAAACTCATATGTACTAGGTGACCATGAAGAACTTGAAGGAAAATTCCATGATGATCCATAGAGTGACTACTAAATAATTTATACCCGCACTAAGATTTTATAGTTGGTAAGGAATCTTAGGTGTATTTTGGTATATCTATTTGTATATACTTATAAAACTAGCATAAATAAAGTGATAGTTAGGATGTATGAATAAGACCCATATGGGAAATATTGTGACATACATCATGAACAGTTGTTAAAAGACCCAAAGGGCACTATTTATATCTATATATACATGAATTATATAAATTATAGTTTGTTTTGTTGTGGAGTCAATTGTAGAGAAGTATTGGGTGATAAGTTTATCATACTCAAGTTGTCTTCTCACATTTTGGTAGACATTTTCCATTAAAAATAGTATATGCAGATTAGGGTATGCTTGTTTTTGTAAGTATTATTCTGTAGAGAAAATTTTATCAAACTTAGGAATCATGTGGTCCATACATACTTTTTTTCAAATGCCATCAAGGTTATGTAGTAGAAGGGGACATTGATGGATGTACTAATAATCATGTAGCAAAAGAGATCACTAGACTTATCTATGTAGAGATTCTTATGAAGTCATGTAGTAGAGGAAGTCAATGCACCCTAGTTTTATGCAGAGGCTATTGATGGCCATGTAGTAGCAGAGGATTTGTGGAAGATGTGATCAATCAATTGTTCTAAGCATTATAAGTGTAGCTACAAAACATAAAAAGAATAATAAAGACCTTTCAAAATTCTTCAGAACTGACTGACCTTTTAGAGGATCAAGTTGGGTACCATCTTTTGGTGGACTAAAAGACCTCTTATTAGGGAGGATTGATCTTGAAAGATGTACATACACTTTGAGATAGAACTTATCAAATTGTAGATTGATCATTGGCACAACGTATAGCTCATTGAGAGCTTTCCAACACAATTTTAATGGGTCAATTTTGAGCCTATATGTGCAAGATATCACACATTGAAGTTCCATCTCAACAAGGCAAAAGGTGACATAGGGTGATGTGGTGTAATCCTATCTCACCAAATGAACTAATTATGTTGTGAGACGTGGAAATGAGTTTATGTAGGAAATAAATATTAGTCTCTATACTTAATCTTTGTCAGGATATATAGATGGCATAAAACAAGTAGGTCAGCTATGGTACCATAACCAATGGAGTCTACTTTTATCTTAGATGGGGACCCTGCCACTAAAAAAGCTATGGAACATCCAAATAGTTGAATGTTAATGAGTTTCAAATTATGAGTATTCGACATGGTAGATCCTCAATCCACCATATGGCTTGTCACCACTTCAGTTCTACATAGTAAAATAAATTGTTTAATGCTTAATGTCAAGTCAAGCTCGAGTTGGGATGTTGATCCAAGTTGGAGTACCAAGCCTAAGTTGAGAAGAAGAGATGTGAGCTAGGGTGAGGATTAAAATTGGGTTGGAGATCTCAATTCACCTTAGATGCCAACTTGATATAGATGGGCTGAATTGAGCCTAAGAAGGATACAATTTCCATGGAACATGATCCAAGTTCCATATTTTAACCCAAATGGGTCAAATTAAGCACAACACAGTCTAGGATTATATTTAACATGGATAGGTCCATGAAACACAATAAATCCTAGGTTCAATGTAATGTTGAGTCATAAGTGGATCATGGTTGTTGAGTTGGGTTGATCCCAATGTCTAATTCCCAACATAGCTCATTACCTGAGTTGGATCAAAACCACATCAACATGCTAAGTTTGGAACATCAAATCAAGGAAGCCACATCCTAAGCTTAGCATGGAGCATGATGGGTCAAACCCATTTCCCACTAAACTACCACAAAGCCTAATCTTATCAACAATGCCCAAGATAGAGTTTAAAATAAACCTGGATGGGGAAGCATCCAAAATAGTTTGAAGACCAAGCTTGAAGGTAGGTGAGAGTTTATTTAAAGACTCACAGTGGAAGCCCACAACAAATGTAGGACTAAATGTATTTACATTAGCCATAATCCACTACCTATGGATTAAAATCCTTATCATTTTTGGTAAAATAATAATGATCCCACCATTTCATCTATGGGATTAAGCACTATATAAAGTGCATGAACTTGCAATTGAAGATATGGTTTGTTTTGGAAGCATGGAGTGGAAGATTCAAACCTCTACCACCATGTAAAATAATGAGGTGCCCCACCACTATACCACATGGTTCATAAACAATATAAAAGGGGTGAAATTATTTTTAAATGCATTATAGTTGTGTTGTCCCCATAAAATGTCACTCTTTTTGGGACAATGTATGAGCCATTTTGGTCCTACAAGACCAAATTTGCCTCTTCCCTTTTCAAAATTTCTTCTGAGCTTTCAAGTTCCTCACTTTTCAAGATTTTCCAAAAATCTATGGACTCAACATGCTTGAAATTAGTAGGTTCAACTATTTCAATGGCTTCTTTAGATGAGTTCAATCAAAAGGGGCGAGTTTCCAACACTTGGGCATTTTCAAGATTGGTTCAATGCCTTGGTTCAACCAAAAAGGGGCTCATCGGCAAGATTCTAAGTGAAGATTGAACTATTGAACCTTGAACCACTTTGGTTCAATAGTTTAATGGGTTCAAGGTTCAAAATCATTGACAGGGTTAAAAGAGTTAAGTGCTTCAGCTAGATTGAGCCATTCAATGATGTCAGCAAGACACTCAACCGCTTTGGTAAGTTCATCGGCTTTCCAAAAGACTAAGCTTCAAGGAAGGAATGAACCATTGAACCAAAGTTGGTTCAATTGGTCAGTTCAAAGCAAAGGTTCAAAGGTTCAATGTGGTTTAGAAATTATTTCAAATGGTCAAGACTTAGCTGAAACAAAGACATTAAACTGTTGAACCGTTAAACCAAAGTTGGTTCAATCAATCGGCTTAATCAAAATGGTTCAAAAGAGCACCTTGAAAAGAATGAGTCAAGAAAAATCTGCCACATGTCATCTACCAAGCCTCATTGCACTTTGTTTCTAATCACAACAAAAGATGCCACATGTCCCTATTGAAGCTTGTCGGAAGCCGCCAAGTGTCGTCTGCTGGGACACTATATACTCTACCCTCAAGAAGTTACAGAATGTGCCATGTGTCCCTTGCAAAGTTTGGCAGAAGCTGACAAGTGTCAATCTCCACAATTTCTCCCTCCTCATAAAGACTATGGTGGACCCCTAGTGAGCTATTGAAGAAAGCAGAATGTGCCATGTGTCATCATCCCCCTGACTCTCCAAAGACAAGTGGAAGCTGCCACCTGTTCATTTATAACTCCGTGGAGAGTGACACGTGTCTGTGTCTAAGTTTTGAACAAGTTTATAAGCTTCTCTTAAGCATTTTTTAGAGCACAGCAGAGACTGCCACATGTTATCATCTGTGTGAATCTAAAATAAGTCCCAAGTGTTTTCAAAGGCTACTAAAGTGCAGCAGAGACCACCACATGTCATCTTCTGCTAGACTCATAAAAAATGTTTCTAAAGCCTCTAATAGTAGTGGAAGCTACCACATGTTCTCACCTATTTCTAAGTAGATGCTACCACATGTCAATTTTTAGTGGAAAGTGACCAAAGAATAGAGAGGCAATTTAAGGACCTAATTCAACACCCAAAAAAGGAGAAACGATGAAGAAAAGCTAGAAATATCCATGCATGAGATATGTTTCAAATGACGGCAGACCCAAGGATGCAAAATTGGTAGTAATAAAGTGTCTATTGATTTGTTTAGACTTAAGTGTGAGAGCCCTAATTGTTGTGAAGTGGAGGAAACAATACGAAAGATCTAGAGTGTCAACACAGTGTTTAGATTTGATAGACCTCTTGAACCTAGAAATGTGGATGCAAATTTCTCGAGCCTTTAAAAGACATGACTTGTTTGGGAATAAGAGCAAAGTGAACAATGGTGAAATCAAGAGAGGGGACTAAGAGGATCATCCAGTTCCAGGGGATGACAGTTGAGTTAAAATATAGAACTAAAAGTGCATTCAAAGCATTGCATGTGCAGCATGAGCTATTCCATGGGATAAATGTGCCAAACCTCTCTCGACCTCTATATATTGTAATCTCTCTGATTGTTATGAAGGATCTTTTCCTACTATAGAAGCAAAAACTCTACCTAAATTGAAAGGCATTTACTAAGACTTTGAGATCAGATTGTTAATCATTTTTCTTCATTTGAATAAGAAAGCAAGTGACCTTTTTAGACTTTGTGCTGGAAATAGCCTGTGTTATTTAGGAAATTATTCATATGTATATTTCCTAGAAGAGTTCTTATTTATCTGATCTAACAAGTAGAACTAGTGGAAGTGGTTAGGAAGGTGTCCTGAAGACCAACTGTGGGATGACTTGGTGCCCCCACAAGTATTTTTAGTGTGTTTGTATTTCTTTTTTCCTATGTAAAGGACCTTGGGACGACTTTGTGCCCTCATTGTTCTTTGTATCTCTCTCTTGGGTAGTTAAGGTGGAGACTTTGTGCTGCATCTTATATTGCTAGTTACTTTGTACTTTGGTTATCAGTTACTTATTCCTTGAAAGGACTCCTGTTGTTTCCTGCAAGAATACTTTTGAAAGAAGAGAAGTGCCTTTAGTGTTTCCCAAGATTTCTCCTCTATTTGTTAGCATCATCTCTGAAAAAAGAGAGATAGATGGTTTGTCCTACCCTTGTGTCTTATTTTTTGCTTATATATATATATATATATATATAATATATATATATATATATAGCTCCGTATACTTAATAGGGAACCTCTCCTTGATGAGAGGAGAGATTTATCCCCTTTTGATGTAGTAAACCTGCACATCTAGCCGATCAATCTCCCTACTGTTGTGGTGATAGGACCTATTTTGCTCACCAGTTATCTGGTCAACAAAATATTCACCCAACAAGTTGTAGATTGTGTATAGGCCATAATAAACTAGTTTACACATATCACCCTTTTTGAAGCACTTAGATTTAGCTCTCAATGTAAACTAGGGAAATGTCCTAGACTCTGAGATGATTTTGATGGTATGTTGAATAACCTATTTTGGATTTGTTAAGGCTATTTTATAAGTCTATTTTTGAGAATTTTGGCAAAAAATCCATAGGATTGTAAGATTGCATTGATGATAGTAAGGTGGAAGGTTTGTCCATGGGTTATAAGAATTTTTGAAGGTCTATTTATGATTTGTATGAAATATTAGAGTATCCATTTGACAATTGTCAAGGTTGGCCATGTACTCACTTTTCAAATAAATGGATTGGTTCATACTATAAGTGAACCCAAAGATGTAGGCATTGTTGAACTCTATTATCAAGTGCTTGTTATGAGCTGATTTTATTTGTGCATTATTTTTTTACATTTTGATTAATTTTATTTATTAATAATTATTGAATGCATAATTAAATATGGTATATTAATAAAAAAAATTATGCACTTCAAGGTTTAAGATAAATATGTATTAAAAGGTCAAATTTAGTTTCATTTCCTTGAGAGTTTTGGGAAATTGTGTAGTTTGACTAAAAGATCCAAAATAAAAACAATTGCATAGAAATAAATGCTAATTTATGGATCAAAGATCAAACCCTTTTTATGAAACAATATTTGATCTTATATAGGCACACAAGCCTACAAAATTCAACTATAGATTTAAATTCAAATTCACCCACTAATGAGGCAATTACAACAATCATGGATGTGTCCAACCCACTTGAGGTTATTAAGGAATGAATCTTGCTCAATTGTATCATAAAAATATCGAGGACCATGCTAGACTAAATCAATAATGAGAACCTATATGGGAATATAGTTGAGATTGCATTGGGATAGTCAATCACCCATATCCTATGTAGTTAGATCCACACCTTTTGAAGGCATATATTTTATCATTTATGATTCATGAGTAATCTTTATGTTTAGGCCACACTAATGATTTACATATTATTCATGAATCAATTAGACTATGATTTGATTTTATAAATCAAATTGGATGTGCAATCCATTCTTGACCTTTTGATAATTTAGGTTCATGCCTTACTAGTTCAATAGCCAATATGTCCTTAGCTCTAATAGGTTACTACCACATAAATTCTTTGTAAATTTTCCTTGGTATCTCCCACTCTAAACCATGTGGCACTTTTTAATACAATGGGCTCTCTTAATATTTGACATATTTAGCTATATAGAGCTTCTTAGTTATGTCAGGCTCTCTCAAGACTTGACATCTCTATCATCTTTGAGAGACTAACACATCAGACACCTAGGACATTTGGTGGATTTTAACTCTATTGGGATCTTTCAAGCTCAAACATATCTTTTAGGGATAGGAAACTAATCACTCTACCTTTGGTTGATATAGTACTTCCTAGTTAGGGTATGGCCTTATTTTACCACTTGGTATCTCATCAGCTTCCATGAGTTCTAGCTCTACCATTCACTTTTGTCATATCCATGGCCACATGGCCTCTTTTCACACTTTTAGGCACTTGAAATTTTGGGAACACATCTCTCCCTCATCTTTCTACACTTTAGGCCAATGGTCAATAGCTTTGAGCTTTTGTGCTTCTAGGTCCTCCAAAGAGATACCACATGGATTTTCATTGGGGCTTTAAAACCATGGGAGTATTAACCTTTGGTTGGATATTTTAATTCCATTGAACTTATGTACCTTTGTGTGAATTTTTATTTACGTCCTCAAAATTTTGGTCATTTTCTCTCATCATTTTTTTGGACATATGGCCTTTCATCTCTCTTTTATTTACTGGTTGAAGCTTTAAGTGCATGTTGACTATTTATTAATTGGAAAAGTAAGATTTTTACACTAGCATCATCTCAACTTTTTGAGATCTTGGTTGGGCTTCATAGTTACATGGACCACCATGAGATAGTAGAGTAGTAAGATTTTACCATATGTCATAATAAAACTCAACCACTTTCCTAGATGTTCCACATTCTATATGAACATCTCTAGGATATCAGAGTGGTGGGATGATGGCATATGACATCACCTTATTAACTCACTAACTTGGAGGTAATACACTATTTTAGACATTTATGGGATAGTGGAGCAATGGGATTATGCCATATGACATCATCCTACTGGCTCACTAGATTGAAGTGTTTTTGATGTCATTTCCCTACCAAACAACCTTGAATAAAATTGACAAAGTCATAAAAGACTTTTTAACAAGCCCATGATTATCAGGAGATCGACACATGGCCCTTGGTAACCTTTAAATAGAAATGGCTAAGTCTTTCTGAGTAAAAAAATGACACATGGCTTTGAGAAAACATAAATAATTGACTAAGTCCTTTAAAGAATCAAAAAAGTGTTGTGTGGCTCCAAAAAAAAGTAAAAAAATTTGCTAAGTGTTGAAAGCCTTTTGTAAAGGGATTTGGACCACTAGGAATTGTAAAAGCTTGTCATGTAAACCCAAAAAATGTTGAGTACCTACACGTAAAAAAGATAAAATCCCAGTTAATAAATTTTAAATTTAAAAAATTAAAGGCTAATTAAATTTAAAATAAAATTCTAAGTCCTTTTGAAATGTAATGAACAAGCATGAAAACTTAGAAAAATAAATCCATTCAACCATAATTTTTGGTCCAATTTAATGAAATTGACTAAGGTAAAAGATGAGATAAATAAAAATTGTAGCCAACATAAATCAAATTCAATAAATAATGGACTAAATTATTAAGGAAAAATAGTAGAAAACTCATATTAAATTAGATAATCTAAAAAAACTTAAGGCAAAATAGTCTAAATGCAAGTTTCAAATGCATATCAAAACATAAGTAATGAGATAGACTAAGACTTGATAGATTTATGCAAATTCATATTTTTTAAATCAAAGCAATCCAAGATGTGAATTTATATGCCAAGTATTTTTATAATGCATAATTAATTCTGTAGGTTTGGCTAAAACCATAAAGCACATCCATATTTCACATCTTCACATCGAGCATAATAGACATCTCATAAGTACGATTTAAACAAGCAACCATAATGAACTCTTAAGAATTATAAGACCATACTCCAACATAAAAGAGGGTCCCCACTTTTATATTGAAAATGGGTGTGTTGTGCAAGAAACAACAAATGGAAACTCCTACTAGAAAATACTCCTGATTAAATTAAGAATTTAAAATCTTTGATTTCAAAAGAAGAAAAATTATTAGCTACAAATAATTACTTAGAACAAACCTTAATTTAAAGGCACTAAATTCTAAGGTAATAAGTGACATACTAATATAAAATCCTATTAAAACCATTTTTGTATGATTAAGTGATTTATTCATTTCATTTGAATTCACACACAATGATTCAACTTCTCATAAAGCTAAAACTATAGAAAGAAAAGTATTTTTTAATTTATCTTGGGGTTGATGTGGTGTGGGAATTAATTTACTTCTAACTATTCATTTGTAACACTAACATATATACCTATGGTCCCTTCCAAAGGCCTTGATCCACTACCATCCAGGATAGAAATCATGTAGTGGAGGCTGCCAATATCACCTTTTTAAGGAAAATTTTAGATTTTACATTTTATCTCAATTATTTTGAAAGGATATTTTAAAATTCATCTACAGAGGGTTAGGGATCAAGGCATGCATAAAATGAAACCAACAAGTTCATGATAATTTAAGATAAATTAGAATTGAAGCAATGTTGTAATTTTCTGTAAGTATTTATTTAAGTACATTATATGGCTTCAAACAAGAAGATAATTAATCTAAAATTCATAAGTTCCATTACGAATCATTGACTTTAGAATTTAGGAAATGAACAAAGCAACAATAGTGGTTTACATAAGATTTTTGAGTAAAATTGTAATTAGGTTATTTGAGTGCCATATATATTATATTTACAACCTTCATTTCATTTATTTAATTAATAAGGGAGACCACAGGTCAAAAATAGTTGGACCAAACCCAATAAGGAATAAAAATAAAAAAACAAACAAAAACAAACATAAGCTAAGAGGCAAGGGATATGAAAGAAAAATAGAAAACAAAATAGATTTTTTTTATAGGGGTTTATAAGCCACTCAATCTTGGAAATAATTCTTGTGGAGTTGTCCATTGACAAGAAATGGAACATCCTCTCTAGTAAGACACTTTAGATAGAATGCATTCTCACCCAATATTTTGGAGATTTAGTAGGGACTGATCCATAATACATCAAATTTTCCATGTTATCCTTTTTATTTATGATCCCTATCCCATAAAAGGACCATATCTGAGATTCAAAAGGTCTTCACTTGGGCCCTTTTGTCAAACTAGCATTGACTACCTCTCTATTTCTACCAAAAGTGCATCAAGGTTTCATCTCATTTTTCTTCTATCTGCATGAGGTTAAAGAGGTGGACCTCTACTAGATCATTAGTTTCCAAGTGATGTTTCATAAATAATAAGGTAGGTATTCTCAAATTGGTTGGGAAATAGTATCTTGGTCATATACCAAATGATAGGGGGAAGTCCCTAAAGAAAACTCGATCCTAGTATGATTCGAACATAAAGCAAATTTAAGCATATTATGCCAATCCCTTTGATTTATTATTTAAATTTTCTTAATTATATTACAAAAATTCTTATTTGTTGATTCAAATTACCCATTGCCTTATTAATAATTATTTTAACAAAATTTAAGAGTTAATGATTATAAGTCCATTTAAGGAATTATAGGGAGGAGAAAGTATGGCCATTATCACATACTAGCACGGTGAGTATACCAGATCTTGTAGCAATGTGTTTTAATAATTAAATGAATACATATATTGTGAAATTCTATAATGGTTGGGCTTTAGCTAAATGAGTGTAATAATCCTTTTTTATAAGGATGATCTTGTGTCTAATAGAATAATTGGCATTGATGCCCCCCACTATGTCAAATCTCCACCTAGCAAAGGGTCAGGCCTCAATGATCATTAACAGTGGCATAACTAGGGTGCATTTATGGGGTGTAGTAACTTGGTAGGTGTGGAATTTCATTACATGTAGATGTTAATCCTTTAAAATATGTGGTAAATAGTATATTTTTGACAATATTTGATGAGTGGTATTACTCCCTAAACCATGCCCAACCCCATATTTCCCATTGAAATCTCTGAGTACTGAAACTACTTCCTCCTTTTACATACACCTCAAATATATGCCTTTTTGATTTTTATATATAGAACACTAGCTTTGATCATCAAATAACTGGTTCTTAAATGTAGTTCCTTACATCACATGGATTTTAGGTTTTTTGGACACTCATTATTTGGTAGATATCCAACTATATTCATGTACCAATCAACATTTGTGATGTGATGTACCAAGTACTATTGACAAATGATTTTTGGATCTACCTTAGCAATGGATATATAGATACCTTTACCTCAAATAATATCCATTAATTATAGATCAAGGATGAACTCCTGGAGTATGGTCATCCATTTACCATTCCTTTCTCCCTCTTAAATCATTCTATATCAGTAGGGTCTTCACAGTCAGATCAGGTACCACAACAAATGCTTTATTGTATATAATATTATACCTAAAGTTTTTAATAACCTTGATAAAAGAAAAAGGTTGTTTATCAAGTGTGAAATATTTGAGTTTATCATTCCTAAGTGGTATATTCATGAAAGACTCTAGTCTTTCATCTCCTAACTCTTAATTTTGTGTTAACATGATAGTTATATAATACTTTAAGGTAAACAAGTAAATGTATAAGGGTTGTGTGTATTCTAGGATGATGAGGATAGGAATGTTTTCTATGGTGTCCTAGACCTAGTCAAAAGACATATTTACCTTAGTATTCCAAATAAACTTGGCATCCTTCTTTAGCATGTTATTAATGAATTTGATTATCTCACCAAAACTTGACATAAATTATATTACGAAGTTTATTTTGTCCAAGAAACTCTTTATTTCTTTCTTAGTATTGGTCTATGGGATTTTTAATATCAGATATACTCTGTTAATATCTATATATATGCCCATCTTAGAGATAATATATCCCAATATTTTATCTTCAATAACCCTAAATATACATTTTTTCAAATTTAATGAAATCTCATGGTCTTTGTATCTCTAATTTATATACTATGATCTCCTCTTGGAGTAGACTATAAGATTGTCCATATATACAACTATACACTTACCCATTAATTCCTTGAATTTAGTATGCATATCCATCTAAAAGGTGGAACCTGCATTGATCAATCCAAAAGGCATTCTTTTGTATGTGTACATACCCCACTTGGTGGTGAAAGTTATTTTGATTATATCTTCATAATTGACCACCACTTCATTATATCCTGAATAACTATCAAGGAAAGACATTATTTAATTAGTGTTTATAATTTTTAACACTTCATATAATGAAGGCAAGGGGTATTTATCCTTTTTTGAAGCTCTATTGAGGTTATTGAATTGAACACATAATTTGATCTCCCTATTCTTTTTCCTAACTAGTACCAGGTTTACTACCTATGTAAAAAGTTTTTCTAAGAAGATAATGTTTTCCATTATTAGTTTCTACACTTATTTAAAAATTAGGGGCTCTAGAAATAGATTTACAAGACTTTTTATTTGCCTAAATGGCTTGACTCTAGGCTTGAGGGAAATAGTTTGTGTCAAAATGGAAGTGTTAAAGACCTTGAGATCTTTATAACTCCATGTTCCTTGAGAGTTCGATCAAAATATCATTTACCTTCAAGGGTAAAATTGGTGCCTAAAATCACATTCTTCACTTCATTTTCACCACCCAAGATTTACTAATCATGCCACATACATTTGTTAGGTGTGAATACCTCCTCATTCTCTCAATAGTCTTTATTGAACAACCTTTCAAGTGAGATAATTCCTTTGGGTATGCTATTTTTTTAGGTTCATCATCTCATCCTCATCTAATTTGAAATATTTTAAACTATCCTCATAAATTATTTGATCTACAAACACTTTAATATTGGTGATGATTCTAGTATACGTTGGTCATCATTGAAGACTTGGATATTATTAATTTTATCTCAGGCTAAAGGGGTAAAGACTAGCTCTATTGATAACCTTCTCATTCTTGAATGAGTAATGGGTTACAGGGTACTTGTAGTAGTGGCTAATGTATCTACTATATAATCATTATATCTAGGCAAAATTTGAATTCTATAGGCATCAAAGTCCTTGATCACATTTTAGACTCTACTGTGATACATAGATAAGCATTTATCATTGCAAGAATATTAGCTTCTCACCTATCTAACTACCAAATCAGAGTGGACCAATACTTTGATATTCTTTAATTTATTTCCAAGGGACAAAAGGAGAACATGGACCAACACTTTGTATTTGACCACATTATTAGTGTAAGTGAATTACAGATGGTAGGCCATTAGATAAGACTTTCTTTTTGGATTAATAAATTCTACCTTAGAACCACACCCATTTTTAGACTTTGAACCATCAGATTTTAACATCCACAAGTCAAATATTATTACTAGTGCTAGTGTCTTTGATATGGGTAGTGTTACTACAACATTTACTCCCTGATGAACAATCAACTTTAAACCATCATTCATAGTTATTTCATGGCTTTGATTTATTTACAAAGAACATAAATGTTTATTAACTTCTATTTTATTCATCACATCCCATGCTATCATATGTGAGAGTGATATCCAAGAAGGATACTAGCTTAGGTGCTTCAAAAAAGTCTTCTTCATTTAGAAGATCCAACTGAAGGAATGAGCAGGAGATACACAGGATCCATAGGATCAATCCAGGAGAAAGAACCCACAATAAATAACCTACAAATATTTCCAGAGAATAAATAAATTTGTCACACCTAGAAAATAGGTGATAATCCACAAATTTCTCTATATCCTCTTAATAATCTCTCGTTAATTTCTCATATAATGCAAAGTATTTATAATACAAATAGTTTGTTTCATGTTAACAAACTATTTGTAATGATTACAAAATAGAGAAAACAAACTATTTGTTTTCTCATACTACGAACAAATATATTGTTGAGAAATTCTCAACAATAAAATAAATTAACCGAGGTAAATAAATTTTACCCTCGGTAATAAATAACTTACCCTATTAACCCTAGGTAAGCTTAAATATGTATTATTCCAACACCCTCCCTTAAGCGAAACATAGGGAGAATGACAAACAAGGATGGGTCCCTGCTACTAGGCCTGATAAGGTACCCATGTACAAACCAATCAAAATATATGAAGAATAAAGGAAGGAAGGACTTCATGGGAAATCCCCCCCAAGGACAACTTCCTACACCCCAAGCATCACTCGCAACTGAAGATAATGAGGAGAAGCCAAAGGTTTAGTGAAGATGTCTACAATCTGCTCAGCTGTAGGCAAAAACTCCAAAGAAAGAACTCCATCCTGAATAAGATGTCGAATGAAGTGCATGTGAATCTCAATGTGTTTTGTCTACTGATGCTCAATAGGATTGCATGAAATAGCAATCGCACTTTGGTTATCACACCAAAGAGTAGTAGGACCCTGTTGTGTGAAGCCAAACTCTCCAAGAAACTGTCGAAGCCAAAGTTCTCTTGACTAGCTTTGACAACACCTCGATACTCAGCCTCAGTAGAGGACAATGCAATAGTAATCTGCTTTTGCATGCCCAAGCAACTAGACCTAAACCAAGTGTGAAAGCAAATCCACAAGTGGACTTGCGAGTGTCAACATCACCAGCCCAATCAGAGTCAGTGTATCCAATAAGTTGTGTAGAACTCTGTGGTGTGTAATGTATACCAAAGTGAGTGGTGCCCCGAATGTAGCACAAAATACGCCTGGATGCTTGCCAATGACTCTCATGAGGCTCATGTGAGAACCAAGAGACAAGGTTCACAACAAATGTAATGTCAGGATGGGTATGAGTCAGGTATAAAAGACTACCTACAAGTTGCCGATACAAAGTGGAATCAACAAGAGGAGTCATACAAGTGGCAAACAACAAAATACCTGACTGATATGGAGTGGGTGTAGGCTTACAATCAACCATGCCAAATCGATGAAGAAGATCTGTCGCATACTTTTGCTGTCTAATAGAAATGCCCTCAAAAGATTGAAAAACTTGAAGACAAAGAAAATAATGTAGAAGTCCCAGATCTGTCATATCAAACCTATCTGCCAACTTGTCCTTGATGTCATGTATCAAGGAATCTGAACTGCCAGTGAGGATGAGATCATCAACATACAAAACCAAAATGACAAGCTCCTCACCTTGCTTCAAGATGTATACATTGTGATCTGACTCACAATGAATAAAAATAGAACTCAAAAGAAAACTATCCATCTTCTCGTACCAAGCTCGAGGAACTTGTTTTAGGCCATAAAGAGAATGATGGAGTCTACAAACCAATGATGAGTCCTGCACAAATCTTGGAGGCTGCTCTGTATAGATCTCCTCATGGAGATCACCATGCAAGAAAGCACTCTTCACATCCATCTGAAAAATAGACCAAGAATGTGAAGCAGTAAGAGAGAGTACAAGCCGAATAGAATCCATCTTAGCTACAGGGGCAAAGGTCTCAGAGTAATCAACCCCTTCAACATGTGAAAAACCCTTAGCTACTAATCTAGCTTTGTACTTATCTACTGATCCATCTATAGCATATTTGGTCCTATAGACCCATTTACATTTTACAAGTTTTCTTCCCTTAGGAAGAGGGACAAGATCCCAAGTATCATTCTTCATCAATGAAGAATACTCATCATACATAGAAACATCCCACTCGGGTATACCAATAGCCTCAGAAAACAACACTGGATCATCTGTACAAGCTTATCCCAAAAGAGCAACACCAAATGTTTGTGAGCGAGTGCGATGAGAATCAAATGGATTACCAACAAAAGAACTAGCTGCCTGTAGAGTGCTCTTTGCCCACTTAGGCAAAGGTGGTGAAGAAGATGGCTGTGGTGGCTGAATAAGTGCAACATCATCATCATCAACAATAGAAAGCAAATCCTCACTATCCTCAGTAGAAGGAAGGGGAGAAGAAGAACTAGATGTACACTCCTGTGGAGTGGGTAGCTCATCAACCTGAACATCTCATCTAAAAAACACATCATGTGTGATAGGATCAAAAAGATGGTAGGCTTTTACATCTTCACAATAGCCAACAAAAATGAGTGGTTGGCTCTTCTTCTCTAATGATTTACATTTGTCATCAGGAATGAATGCCCATGCTTGACTCCCAAAGATGCAAAAATTTGAAATATCAGGCTTGATCCCAGACCAAGCTTCTTCTGGTGTCATATTTTGCATAACTTTATGAGGCATATAGTTTTGAATGTAGTTTGCACAATTTATAGCTTCAACCCAATATTGTGGACCCAAATTTTTAGAGTGAATCATACAATTAGCCATCTCTTTCAATGTTTGATTCTTCCTCTCTGCTACACCATTTTGTTGAGGAGTGTGTGGGACAGTAAATTGATGATGTATCCCATACTCATTACAAAAATCATAGAAAGCATTACTGTCATATTCCCCCCCATTGTCAGTGCGTATCTTCTTAAGAGGAAGAGATGATTATTTTTCAACAAAGGCTTTGAAAGCCTTAAAAGTCTCAAAAACTTCACTTTTCAACTTGAGAAAATATACCCAAGTTTTATGAGTGAAATCATCAATGAATATGAGTGCATATTTAGCCCCTGAAAAAGAACGAGTTGGAAAATTCATCAAATCACTATGAACCAACTCTAAGGGTGCATTTGCACGTGTGGCCTTACCAACTGGAAATGGATCCTAGTGCTGTTTACCAACTAGACAACCAGGACATACCCCATCAATACATGAGACCTTAGGAAGGCCTTTTACAAGATGTTTTGTACTCATTTGTTGCATATATCCATAACTCAAATGTCCCAATCTCTCATGCCACAATTTGCTGATATTATTACCATGTGCTATAAGTGAAGAACCAGAAGACATAAAAGACTCAAACTTATCAAAAGTATAGAGTCTTGCAGTATGGTCTGTTGTACCTGTAGCAACTATCTCACTAGGATCATTACATTCTCTTATTAAAACATTATGTGAAGTAAACTCCACAATTTTACCAGTACCAAAATTACATATTTGATATACAGAGAGAAGATTAGAAGAGATTTGAGGTACAAGCAATACATTGTTAAAACATCCATCTTGTTTATCAACAGTACCTGATCCCAAGACTTCAATCTGTGAGGAGTTACCCATAACAATATGTGATTTACTACAATCTGTAAGGGAAGACAATAGATCCTTAGAATGTGTGAGATGGTGAGAAGCACCTGAGTCAAAAATCCATTGATCCTGACATGAAGATATAGCCCTGGCTGAAAGTGATTTCCCTTTTCCTGTAGAAGTAGAAGGAGATGGAGACATAATGGAAATTTTGTGTTGTCTGACCGCTGCCTCTAATGCTTCCATCTTCTTAAAACATCTACTTTCATCATGATTAGGACCACCACAAAAATTACATGGACCAAATGTTTTCTTCTTTTCCTTAAAGGACTTTTTGGTCTTAGTAGATTTAGAATGATGAGGTGATTGGGTGGTGGACTCTGGAGGGTTATTTGAAGGTGCTTGCTTTTTAGACTTAGGTGAAGGTTTTACTTTAGAAGAATTAGCAACTAGAGCATGACTAGGACCAGGTAGAGCATCTAAGGCCATTAATTTTGTTTGCTCCCTAGTCAATCTTTCACCAAAAACTTCAAAGGAAGGCCATTTGAATTCATCACCTAATGTATCCATCATAGTATAAAAAGCAGAGGAAAAAACACTATATGGTCCTTTCAACTTTGACAAAATCATGAAAATGCACTCCTGATCACTTTTATCCTTGTCACCAACTTTCAATTGTGACCTTATAAATTTGAATTTTGCTAAGAATTCATCTATTGAAGGGAAATCTGATGGAGAGAGAGAGAGTACTCAATTCTGCATCTAATTGCAAAATTTTAAACTCATTAACTTTGCCAAATAGGTTTTTAAATTTTTCCCATACCTCTTTTGGCATAGTAGCATCTTCAATGTGAAATTTAATATTATCTGAGACGTTGAGGCAAATCAATCCAAGAGCCTCATCTTTCTTACATCCATATGCATATTTGTCTTTTTTAGTGGTGAATGCTACAGGTGTCATTTCAGAAAAAAATTTCCATAAGCCCTTTGATTGAAGGAGTTGTTGCTTTTTCAGCTTCCAAACATGGTAATTTTTAGAATTTAGAGGTTCAAACAATCGAGATTCCATTCTCGAGGAAGATGATGAAGTTGACAAGAACAATCTAGACATTTGTTTTTCCTCAAAAAACACCCCTCCCGTTACAATTTAACGTCTCCCGACGAAAAAAAATTTACCCTTGAATTATACAAAATTAAAAAATGGATTTATGCAAAAAAAATTTAGGGGGATTTGACCCCAAGACCTCCTCCCTACAAATTTTAACAAAATATCTCTAGCCGTTTTAGCACAGTCAAATTTGAACTTTCAAAGCTAGAGACTTGCATTTAAACCACTAAAAAATAAAATAATTATTAAAAAAAAGGCAAAAAATGACTCTCACATGTGAGATATCAGCTGAATAATCTTTTTCTTTATCAAAAATAAACTCTTTTTCCAGCAAGGCGTGGTGGTCAGGGAAATATTTGAGAAAAATAGCCAAGGAAAAAACACCTTTCAGCAATGCAGAATGGCTCCACTTGATCTGCCAAAAAGGACTATACAGCCTCCTCCAAATCCATCCTTCTCAGCATGAAATGAAAGATTTGGAATTTTGATATCACATGAAATTCTCATATTTTTATTTTATATATAATAAGGCATTAAAAATGAGAAATTTGTACGGCTATACAGCAAGCAAAAAAAAAAAGTTTTTAATTTCCTGTTGTTGGCTTCCAAAACGTTGTACAGCCTGATCCAAATTAGTAAAAATTTATATGGATAGAAATATATAAGATTCATATTTAATTAACAGGTCTCAGATTTGAATAAAGTCAACCGTATGATCTGCTACATCAGAAAAATGGACAGGTACTGCAGTCTGCCAATAGGGACCAGTCTGCAAGTTTTTGAATGAAAGAGCTGTACGTCCTGATCCAAATGTGAAAATTCAAATTGAAATGGATTCCTGACTTTATTTTCTACGTCTCCATGAAAAAATATCTGATTTTGGAAATCTTTACGGTCATTTAATGATCATAAAGTACAGATTTTTTTTAAAAAAAACTAGTAAATAAGAACTAGAATTTGAGAGAATTAAAAATATCTATAACACATCAATAAAATAATATTTTTGAATGTGTTAAAAGATGAAAAATTTTAGGTAAGAGGATCTTCAACTAGAACTCCAAGCTCTGATACCATGAAGGAATGAGCAGGAGATACACAGGATCCACAGGATCAATCCAGGAGAAAGAACCCACAACAAATAACCTGCAAATATTTTCAGAGAATAAATAAATTTGTCACACCTAGAAAATAGGTGATAATCCACAAATTTCTCTATATCCTCTTAATAATCTCTCATTAATTTCTCATATAATGCAAAGTATTTATAATACAAATAGTTTGTTTCATGTTAACAAACTATTTGTAATGATTACAAAATAGAGAAAACAAACTATTTGTTTTCTCATACTACGAACAAATATATTGTTGAGTAATTCTCAACAATAAAATAAATTAACTGAGGTAAATAAATTTTACCCTCGGTAATAAATAACTTACCCTATTAAGCCTAGGTAAGCTTAAATATGCATTATTCCAACACCAACTCTTCCATCTTTGGGCTTGATTTCACACTAAACATGTTAATATAAATAATGTTGTATGCTCCTTACTATTTATTCAATAAATACACTCCCATTTAATATTCCTCATAAAGGATCTCATTTGTTTTATTGTACTCAGTGATCATATAAACCACCTTGGGTTCTCATTCTATTCCTTATTTGGTTGGGCAAACCATGAGAAGGTATCCACATGTGGCTAAAATTAGTTACCATGTATCCATTAAGATTCCCTGACAAGTCTCAACTTAGTACCATAATGTAAGCATCTAAGATATCCATAATTATGATATTGATGAAATATTGAATCTTCAAATTAGAATCCAATTAAATATAGACATTATTCAACTATCCATCTACGTTTACCTCTATTTTATCAACTTGTAAAACCTTTTAATTTTACTTCATAGGTGTCAAGATAAATTGATGGAAGATAGCATAAGTCATGATATTCCCTAAGACACATGAATTAATCAAATATTTATATAAGTTTTTTTTTTAATATCATTAATGTTAAGAGGAAAAGAAGATTTTTAGTTTTCTCCTTATAGAGAACAACATGTGCATGAGAAACACTAATGGATTCTTTCCCTTTATTACCAAATAACTCTTTCAAAATTAATTCTCTTTGATTATAAATTTGAATCAAATCAAACATAGTGATATCATCTTTAGTTTTCTTAAGATCTTCAATGATATCATAACTAATTTTGATATTATTTTGTTGCTTATTTTATGGGGTATATGTAGTAGGATTTTAGGACTGGTAAGAGGTTGGATGTCTTTTGGTTAGAGGAGGATTATTACCTAAATTCACATTAGGTGGAACTTGAGTGTTGTTTAGTGGAGTATAGGTAGTTAATGAGTTGGCTAACTTATTCCTTAGTTGGTAATTATTCCCTCTCTAGAACTATATAAAATCATGGACCTCCTTTAGGTTGTCTTTAGGTTCATTTTAATCTTCAAATGGAAATTCATAAGTTTCTAATAAAAAGGTCATGCTTGGGTTCCCTCCTTCATTTTGATTATCATCAAGAGTAGGTGCAATATCCATATTATCCACCTCCTTTTGGAATATGTTTGAGGTAGCTATGAATTCTACATAGTTAGTTTTTGTATGGTTTATGGTATTGGGAAATCTACACTAAGTGTTTAAGGCTAGGTCTATGAAATTCATGGAATGGGGAGTATTATTACTCTAGCTACTATATAAACATAATATTTTCAAACTTTATCAATTATGTATGATTTTTATCTTGTAGGAACTTGTTGATTCTTAATCTCTCTGAGTGCATGTCTTAAGGGGTTTACCTATAAAAAGGTGGGTAGAACATTGATGCTTCATAGGATTGTTGTCCCTTATTACCAATTTCTATCTACACACCCATCTCTTAAAAGTATTCCCCTAAGCTTTTCCTCCTATTTTCACCCCCTCTAGTATTTTTCCACCTTCATTAGCCCTTCCCAAACCTAAAAATCTTTTTGATAGTTTACATTACATTGTCGGCCTCATTGACCTTGTACTCTAATTGATAAATTATATTAGGGTCTAGGTTAGCCCTTGGCCAACCTAGTCCATGGCCTAATTTTATTTTGTCAATAATTATACTTGGTATACTGGGTTGACCTTATCAACCTAAAATTTTAGAAAAGATTAGGGATAGATCCACCTATATAAACACACTTATTTCCTCATTTCTAAGAGAAGATAAGAAGAGATATATATTGCACATCTACTTATCCACCATTATACTTAAGGAAAAAGCTTAGGGGTTCATAATTTATTTGGAGATATGGATCTTATCTTATGGATAAGTCTTTTAGATGAATTGATAGAAATTTTATCCTAGATATGATTTATTCTTATCATCCTTACATATCATAACACCCTTTTGCAAATAACCTTAGCCAAGGGAGCGATTGAGGCTCGATAGGTTCATATTCAAAGGTAAGTATTCCTAAATTTGTTACTCCTTTGTAAGAGTAGATAGATATGAATTTATACCTCTCTTATATACATTAGGATTCTGTATACATATATCTGAGTATATGTCTTCTATGCATGTTTATTTTTCATGTTTATTACTCCCACTTTGTGCCATAAGCTTTGGTGAGCACTAGATTATACTTTGGTTTAATTATCATTAGTTTAGTGAATATGAAAACATAACACCTAGTTAGGGTTACTTCATACTTTTTCTTGAATATAGGATTTATAACCATCCCTAATGATATTATTGTGGTAAGATATCCCTTGACTAGGTCTAGTAGAGTCATCTTGGTCATGACCCTGTACATCTAATGCATCCACAATTGAAAGCATACTGTAGGATTTATCTTCTCTAATATAAGATTTATTTATATATTTATTGAATTTACCATTTATTATAGTTACCACTATTAAGGGTATTGATAACATTTCCATTATTAGGCTAGGAATTCCATTGCCTATTGGGTATTTTGAAATTGAAATTCCTACCCTGACATTGGTTATTAGGATTTTAATTAAAGTTATAAGGTCCCTAAATACACAAGTTGGTCATATAATTATATAGATTATAATTTTTTTCATATTTTTCACTTCAAGATCAATGATATCATTGGATTGGTTTGCTAGTGAGGTTGTAGGCTAGTTGATGCAGGAGCATGAAGCAAAGAAGACATCAATTTTGTGTTATTTTTAATAGGGGTAAAAGTTGGTCAACTCTTGGAATTAAAATGTATGTAAAGATAAATTACAAGGTCCATTTATGTATTTTAGGTAATTTGGAGTCAAAAAGAGTCCTAGGAGTGAGTTTGGTGTGTGTTTGGAGTTTTCCCTCTAAAACTATGAAACTAAAAATTTAAATCCTATAACTAAGGCTAGGAGGACCAAAATCATGTATGGAGTGGTTAGGTGAGTAAATTTAGTATAAGGTGTCTAATAAATTCATTTAAGGAAGGTTTGAAAATATTTAATGTTAATTCATTAAGGTGTTATCAATCAAAGAGTCAAGATTAGTCATGTAAGCACCCTTATACATTGAGTTAGTTATTGTAAGGAAGTTTTGATGTAACCACCAAAGAACCAACATTGAAGTTGGATGGAAAAATTTTGTGTATGGAATAATAGATATGGGAGAGAGTTGAGAGATATATTAAATAAGTATAAATAGGTAGTAAAGGAAAAATATAGTGCAACCTCTCAAAAAAAGTGGCAAAACCCATAAGGTCCATTCATGGACTATATTGTAATAAGTGTTGATTCAAATGAATGAAGATAAGTTTGTTATTATGTTCTTTAAAATTTAAGATAGATATATTTTTATTTATTTATAAATTATTTTATATGATCCTTAAGGGATATATATAGGCCCTATGTGTGTGTATTTGCAAGTTTGAGTGGACTGTATACTACAGTCAAGGAGGAAAAGTTTTGAATAATTGATCTAGGTTGGTGAGACAAGACTCCTCATTTTCTAATGTTATTTTAGTGACTTAAGGATCATATAGACCCTATGGTATTTGGGTAATAAAATAAAAGTGTTATAAACTTAAGAAAAATCAACCCTCTCTTAAGACCCTATTCACATTTATGACAGTCAAGGTTTTCAAGGAAGTGAAGGTTGTGAAAGTGTTTTTAGAAAGAAGACTATTATTCCAATGATTATGATTTATAGGTAATGTCAGTAAATAAATATATTATAGAATGATATTTCATGAATTTTAATGTGAATCAAGTAATAAATGGTTAAATATGCAGTCAATACCTTATTAACATGATGAAGAACCTTGTTGCATAGTTACATGTCCAAGAAGGAATTTATATGCTGAGAAAATGTGAATGATCCCCAAGTAGGGAGATTTGATATGAGTATAATTAAGGTTAAATTTGGATATTATCCTATGTGGAAACTTGGAACATAATAAAAGTATAATCATACCTCTATAGACTATTGCAAACCCTATCAACAAAGTGTAAGCTCTCTTTTCATTCAATTAATATGCTAAGAAGAAATGTCGATCCAAAAAAGGCTAAGAGATTATGATGTTAGTTGAGACTTAGAATAATTAAAAATTATATCAATCCTTGATAATTCCCTTTGTGAATTTTTAATGCCATTGAAATGAAATAGTCTAAGCATACCCTTGCATAATCAAGAAAAGTAAAATAATCATCTGAGTTTTAGTTGTTCTTTAGCACGAAAAGGATTTACTAAGGTCTATAATATATTTGGAAATATGTATGGGGTCAAAAAAGACCTAAAACATCTTTTGTTTCCATTTAAAACACCTTATAAATCAATAAAACAAATTATATATCCATTTAGCTTGCATAGTCAAGATAATAAGACTAACTAGGGTTTCAAAATCAAAAACCCCATAGAGAGAGTTATAACCCTTGAAAATTGTTTAAAATTGGTAATATTTCTCATTTAGACATGTGTAAATTGAATCAAGTGGTTTTATTTTGTTTAAGGATCATAAAATATAGATTCAAGGTCTGTGGGTGTGCTTTGAGTGCTAATATGCCTAATTGAAAGGAGATTTACAAAGGAAGTCTTGCCTAGGTATGGAGTTAGATCATGAAAATTGATATAGACTCATAAAAATATAAAGTCTAGTAGAATATGGTCTTATATCTGAAAATGAGTTGATATATTCTTCAAACAAAGTGAAAAGGTCAAAAAAAAGACTACAAGCCTAGTGGGATCATTGTGACCCTAAGGTATAGAATTGAGTGGTGAATTGTCATTGTAGGATTGAAGGAGGTCAGACCAGATATGACATGATCATATAATAACATTACTAAAATAAGATTTAATCTTTGGAATAATGGACATAATTTGGTACTTGTAACCTAAGAGGATTGCCTAGTGGAGAGCGAGTGAAAGAGTTGAATGGAAAAGAGAGAAAAAGTGATATGAAATGAGTTTAAGAATGAATGTGATTGATAATTAGAGAGGTCTAATGAAACCAATAAGTTTCTCTAAAATGTTCAAAAAATATTAATTAGTAAAGGAGGTTATTCAATAGAGAGAGAGAGAGAGAGAGAGAGAGAGAGAGAGAGAGAGAGAGAGAGAGAGAGAGAGAGAGAGAGAGAGAGAGAGAGAGAGAGAGAGAGAGAGAGAGAGAGAGAGTATATTGGTGATAGAATATTAAAGTCAAACTAAAATTAGTCAATGAGATATTTATGAAGAATAGAGATAAGATTGAATGTTTTGGATACTTATTCCATAAACCTCTACATCACTAGTCATAGGTGCATGGGTGTGAGCAATGTTTGCATGTTCTTGGGGACTTGAGTAAGATGGAAGTTCCTATTGAGAACCACTAGATGAGACATACCCACTTGTGCTTAGAATAGAAGCAATGCTATTATATGCCATTAGGAGTAACTATTGGTTATTCAATTGGGTGACTATATGGTTAGGAGGAATGTAAGGTAGATTTTTAGGTAGATAGTTCATTGGAATAAGATTATAAACTAGATTCGGGATTACATACCAGGATCCTAGGATAATATTCATTAGAGGTGTATGATGTTTCAAATCTTGGTTAATCATTGGTATTTGGTTATATGCCCCAAGATAACCTAATAAAGTGAAAGGGATAACTCCATTTATCATTAGTGTACTAGGAAAGGGGTGGGTATATCATTGGTGCTTCACAAAATTGTTGTCCCTTATTACCACTTGTTATCTACACACTTATTTCCTAAAAACATTCTCCTAAGCTTGGCCTCCTATTTTTCACCCTCCTTCATTAGCCCTTCCCTAACCTAAAAAATTATTTGATAGAATATGTTACACTATCAACCCCATCAATCTTATATTATAATTGATACAGTGTATTAGGGTTTAGGTTAGACTTTAGTTGACCTAGTCTATGACCTAATTTTTTTTTATCAATAATGATACTAGGTTGATTGGGTCAATCTTATCAGCCTAAAATTTTAGAAAAAGATTAGGGTTAGATCTACCTATATAAAGATATTCATTTCATCATTTCTAAGAGAAGAGAAGAATAAGATATATATATATATATATATATATATATATATATATATATATATATATATATATATATATATATATATACTCACATATGTTTATCTACCATTCTACTTGAGAAACAAGCTTAAGGTTTAATACTTTCTTTGGAGATACGAATCTTGTCTTGTGGAGAAGTATTTTGGATGCATTGATAGGTTGTGTAGCCTAGATCTAATTTATCCTTGTCATACTTACATACCACACCAACCTATTGAAAATAAACTAGGCCAAGGGAGATATTGAGGCTTGATGGGTTCATATTCAAAGGTAATTATTCCTAACTTTGTTCTTCCTTTATAAGAGTAGATAGATGTGCATTTATACTTATTTCTCATGTATTAATATTTTGTATACATTGACATGAGTATATGTATTTTATGCATGTTTAATTTTCATATTTATTACCCCCACTTTGTGCCACAAGCTCTGGTGAACACTAGATTAGACTTTTCTTTACTTGTTATTAGTTTAGTGAATATGAAAGCATAAAACCTAGTTAGGGTTATTGCATAGTTTTGCTTGACTTGAGGATTTGGAACAATCCCTAGTGATAATATAATGCAAGAGATCCTTTGGATAGGTCTAGCAGATCGATCTTAGTCATGACCCTAAATATATAATGTATTCATAATCAGAATCATAATTAGGATTTATTTTCTTTGTGATGGGATTAATTTATATATTTGCTACATTTCTCATTGCATACATTATGTGGAACTTGAGGTGAATCTAACCCTTGAAGGTTTTATTTAATGACATCATTTTTATCATCTTATTATACTTTTATATACTTTCAATACTATATCAAACCATTAAATATAGTTATAACTTCTATGTGTTGGTTTAATATAGTCACATCAAAATGACTTTATTTTGTCTATATAGGTCTTCATCATATATGTGTTACTAGATCAAATAGGTTGAACAACAACCTTATTTAGTTTTACATAAACATATAGAGTCAAATAGGTTGACTTTGTCATATTATTCTCTCTATAATCATATGTCAATTTTTTTTTTTGAACATGTCAACTTTGTCATCTTATTCTTGTTCAGCACATAGGGTTTTATAGAACTAGGTTGAACTAGTTGACTTGGTTTGCAGAATTTGAAAGCAACAATTAAGGCATTTTAGCATAAAATTTACAATCTTAACCATTTTAAAAACCACCAAGGTTTCTCTCATTCCCCTCTCTATCATTTTAGTACTTTCTTCAATTCTATTTTACAAAATTTAGTCTTTAAAACTGAAACCTTGTAGCTAACTAGGTTGACCTGGTCAACTTAATTTTGTAGTCTGTCTTCCATCTGATAGACATAGTTGGCCCATTAAACTTTGTTCTTAAAGACCTTTATTTTAGAAAATAATAGAAACCTAGTCCACTTTATTCTATATTTTTTCATAAAGCATTTCTTGAATAGATTCTATATTATTTTTCATCAAATAATTAACAACCATTTACTAGTAATTAATTAACACTTTCTTTTCAGTTGTTTGCATGCTTAGAGTAACTCACATAGTCTAAATAGGTGTTTTTTCAAATTACATTTTTAGTTACACTATTTTAATATTTTTCACAGACTAACAAATCACATAACATTCAAAACATATTTAAACACTTGTCTTCCCAAGGCCTCCATAATCAAATTTCATCACCAAGGGGGAAAATAGCTTGGTTTTCTAGACAAGTATAAATACATGGTTAGTGGTATGTTGGAGATTTTTTAGTGATGTCATGGAGGTGTCCAAGTGAGTGGATGAAGTGTCTTGATAATATAAGTGTTAATGACAATAAATATGTAGTGTGATTTTTATAGTCTGCTTGAAGTAGGCTTGGTTGATATTGAGTTTTGGCATGGTTAATGATGTTTATAGATGAATGGATTTCATCTAGTAGTTCATAGTTTTCATCTAGACATTTTGGGTCTAGTGGTAGAAAAATATGAGTAGGTAGTTTTCTAAAATCACCATTGCCATGTATGGATGAGTCATGGGGGGTTGTTAATATGGGTGTGATAAAATTAATCCCAAATTTATATGTTCCAAGTTTTAGGTTGTGATGTTGTAAATATAAAAATATATAACTATGCAAAGTTGGCTTCCTAGGGAGATTGCAATGTTTTCCCATACTTAGCTAAATTTGTAAAGGGAGATTCAATGGTGCATATTTGCTCACATTATAGATCTATGGTGAAAAATTAATCTAAGATTAACTAAATTAAATTTATAATTACAAGTATATTCAATTAATTAGTTTTATGGCATCATATTTCACACACATGAAGGTTCCAAAAGTAGCTTGATATATGGAAGGATTCCCCTATGCAAGAAGATCTTATAGTTTAAAGTTTAGGACATGATATTGAGCATAGTAAAAGTTACTAAGGTTTAAATTTGTACTTATAGATAGATTATAGTGGTTCCCATACTTATATAAATTTGATAAAGGTAAATACTAGCACTAGATAAAGATCTAATGATGAGCGGGTGTTCATACAAATGCAGATCAATGATGCATATTGAGTCAAATAGGTCAAAGTGTTTGATGTTTAGTAGGTTAAAATATAAGATACTCTGAAAGGGATTGAAGGATCACATTTGTTACAAATTCCTAGGAAGGAGTGAGATGATAACAAGTTTTTGATGTTTAACAGTGAACAAAGGTAAAGACTAAGCTAATTTTAAGAATATTGATAGTGTGTATTTTTTCAAAGTTGCCAAGAAGCATGAGATGAGCTCAAAGTGATAGATGATTAGCTTAGTTAAAAATTAGGATAAAATTTATGATATATATAGTTTTTTTTTGATAAAAGATGTGTGGACACAAGATGATGGAAAAGTGTTCAATGTTTAACAATGATCATTGGCATTTGAATTATCAAAGGGAAAAACTAGTATGCAGTGTTTGAACCATAACTTTTGATATAGGATGAATTCAAAGGTGATGTAAAAGGAAAAGTTGTAAAAGAATCTGAGATTCATAAAAAAAATTAGTTATAAGGTTTGAATATTCAAATATTTATATATATATTGAGCACCAAAGTTGACTATGCATTTGACCATGACCTGTAAGTGACCTGAGAAGGATAATTGAGTTTGTTCTGATAGTATTTGGATGTTTCAAGGTGACTTAGATATTGTAAAGTGTTTTAGACTCCATGAATATAATATACATGGATTTTTGAGGTTTTAACAATCCATATTCAAAATAAAAAAATTATTAGAATTTGACTATTTATTCATTCATGGTGTTCTTATGTGTAAGGCTAATGTTTGAGTAGATTGAGCATATACAGATGTATGTAATGATGACTTTAATCATTTTAGGATGTATAATAGGTAATGTGGAGTTGATATATGAATTTTGAAGTGGTATTGTGTTTTTAATTTTCTCATTGAAGTGCTAAATGGGTGAATAGGTCTTTATGATACTTATAAGGGATACAAAGGCGTAATTGAAAGGTGTAGATGCTCAAGGGTGACCCATGGATGATATGGCCAACCTATGAGGATGGTATTGATATATGTATTAATGTGATATAATAATTAAGGGTTAAATCATGTCTAATGTTTGACCAAGAATTTGATATTCATGAAATCTCTTTAAATAGTGAAATAAAAGATGATGATTTCAAAGGGCTATAAGTTTGGAGCAAGAGTATAGAGTTGAGAGTCGAAGGAGAGCAAGGGTGACTAGTGGATAGATTAAAGAGTAGATATGGTTTATGATTGTGTGTATAACCTATAGGTCATATTTTTGATGTCATAAAAGTTCTCTTGCATGTTTGAATATTGAGGATGAGTGAAGAGATATAGGTTGATCTAAAAGACTATTTTGAATGCTTTGAGTGTGAGCAAAGGAAAGGTGAAGGTTATGTGTACTTGGTGGATAAATTAAATATTAGAGTTTGTATTGTGTGTATGAATATTTCGTCATGTTTTTGAGGTTGTAATAGGGTTGTTTTTTAGAAGTTTAAAGTGAACAAAATTGTGATTTTGGATATATTGAGAGGGTGTGAAAGATAGAGAGAGTGTGCAAGGTTGAAGAGAGATGATATACATTGTCTCTCCATCATATTAGAATATAATTAGTGTTTAGGAGATTTTTATTTCATGTGTTGTTTTGGGTGCTCAACATCTAAGGGTTTGGTTCTTCCTTGAAAGATGAAGCTTACAAAATTCTAGTTGTTGTGGGTGCTCAGCTAGATAGGGGTAGGTGTTCCTTATAGAATGGGTGTTCAATTAAAGTTTCATGTTTGTAATACCTTATAGGATAATTATTCCATGTTTTTTAAGGATTGAGAGTGTATTTTATTCCCAAATAGGGTTTCCCACATATATCTTGTGTTGAGTGTGTGTTCTTGCATTATCTATTATTCATTGTTATGAATGACTTGTATATTCCATAAATGCTTATGGTAATTGATTAACAGTTTGAAAAGATTGGAATTAAATTCTGAAATATATTCCTCACTAATTCACACCCCTTACCCTTGATGATTTTACCTCTAACATGGTATATATTTTCAAATCAACTGACACCCTTATAATTATGGTATTGTGAAGTGATGTGGTAGGCATGAATACCAAAATAATACCATTTCAAACACAAATCCCTTTCATCCCAAACATCCTAAAACCATCCACAAATTAATTTTCTAGTTCCCTATTTTAGATAACTCCCCTATAACACTTAAATAAATACTTTATAATAATATAATAACACTTAGGATGACCATTTAGTTAGCATTTAATTTACCATTTGATTGCTTGCTCTCTAATCATTGTGTGTTGTATTGAAAAAAATTTCATTATACAATGTTGGTGAAAAGTTTTGTGTTTTGTGCCCCAATTAGATTACTCACATTGATCTAATTGTTTTTGTGTTTACTTTCATTATTTCTTCACTTAACTTATAAAAAAAATCCCTATTTCGGCACAATATAATTATGTTCAATACAATCTATTATAGACTTTCTTTTACACTATTAGCAGTACACAATCAACTTATATGATGGTGTATCCTACTCAGTGTGCTTTATCTCTGAGTCTATAATACAGAGTTGACCTTTATGATTCTATATCCTTATTTTCTATTCAATTTATAGAACATAATTAACGTGCATGATTCTATATCTCTATCAACTTATTTTATCCCTTATATTTAATACACTTTTAACCTATACAACTTTGTATTCTTCCCTTACTACTAGATTAAATAACATAGTCAACTTGTATAACTCTATATATTTTTTATTAACCTTTTCTTTTGCCTCATCTTATCTATTCTTAACATTTCTCTCTCATCATGAACTTCCTATTTGAGGACAACACTAAGTTGAACTCAATAGATATGATGATCCTTACCAACCCCAATAAATTTTCCCATAAATAGCTTTTGGCTCCTAATATAGAAGAAATTGATGTGCATATGGCCACTCACACTACAAACTATGGGACTCCTCATAATACATCTTTAGTTTTAAGCCCTCTTTTCTCCTTAGAAGAGTAGCCTAAATTAGAGTATACTCTAGAAATAATTTTCTTAATTAATGAATCTCCTATACATTGAGAAAAAGACCCTTCTACTATTTATGGCCTTATGATAATTAGTCAAATAGAGAAGACCCATTCACCTTCCCCTACATTGTCACATAAATTTGGGGGAAATAGCTTCTTTACCTCTCAACCTCTTCCTTCTCTTTTGAACCCTTCACATACTATGACCTATTTTTTTTGATATCCTCCACCTCCATGCCAATTATCTTTACTAACATGGAAAGTTTTACATCTAGTGGGCTTATTATAATACCCACTCTTCTCAATTCTTATACTAGTGCATCATTTGATACCCATGGTAATCATGAATCTAGTGCTTCTTACTCTCATCCATCTACTAGTGCATCTTTTTCCACCTAAGAAAATCATGTTACTAGTTACTAATTTACTAAAAAATCCTCTCAATATATTAATAACACACATGCCACCACTCATAGTACTACCCAAACCACAAATACCAATGCTAATGCTTCACATAATATCACCACTCAAACCCATCAAATTTTATTAAAAAAATCTTAACCAAATGAATGCTTTCCAAGATAATAATTACAACCAAATAATTCAAATGAAAAATCATCTTATCCATCTCCAAAATCACACTTAACATTTTACATGAGGAGAACATAACCAAAATTCCCCCCATTTGTTGTTTAGGATTTCCATGGTAATATTATTCCTCAACCTCCTCTTGTTAAGAAAATAATACAACACATTTAAAATGAACCTCTTACACCTTAAATTACTAACATAGATATAGGAGGTATCACCCCTACCATTAGTTACAATGGGTCAACTGATCTTACCCTTCACTTAAAAAAAATTGGAAGTATATATAAAGATTGGGTCACGTTAAACACTTTTGTCGCTACCAAGATCTCGTCAAAAACTCTCTTTGGAGATGATTTATATTGTTATAACCAACACAATTCTCATTCCATCACTAGTTTGTAATATTTGGTTAATGTTTAGGTATAAGATTTTCAAATTGGTGACCTCCCTAAAAATACCTTGGCTCATTTTATTAATTGCAAGTAACTTGAGATGGAAAATGCACAAGATTTCATCAAATGGTAGAAGACCTTATCTAACAAGTGTGAACATGATATGAAAGGTGATAACATATTTCATCTATTCAATAATGATCTTTATTATAAGTTACAATATTGGGTCTGGACTCTCTCTTCATGAAATTTAGAATAAGCCATTGACCAAGCCAAGCACCAAGATTTCCTCATGCACCAATTTAAGCCATCCCAAACATCTATGAGTACTAGTATGATCATCACAAATAAAAATCATCATGTTAATATTGATGGTGTCACTAAATCTTATGATACCATTCATAATATTCAAGCTATTGCTATCCACTAGGCTCCATAACAAGCTTCCCCACCCAACCACATCACTAATCCTCATTTCTCTTCAATAAGTAACATCAATGTTCATAAACCTTTATCCTTAGTGGAGTTACAAAATAATATACCAAGGCCTATTCCATGACAACTTGATGCCACTCATCCCATCAAATCATGGTATAATCCAAATAAATTTTGGTGGTTTCATGCTAGTTGGGGTCATTCTCATAAGACTTGTAGGTAATTGTGTAACTTAATTATGTATTTCATCCTTGGTCCAAATTTTGACCATAATTTTATCATTCATAAACATCAAAAACCTTATGACATTGTCTTCAAATATAATGAAACACAAACTAAAACTCAAGATTTCAACCAAGGTAATGCTCATCTGGCCATCTACAAAGACCCTCTTCCAAGTCACCAAGACAATAATGATAAATATTCTCCTTATACCAATCATGTTGATATTTTTATAGACCCAACTTATCAATATAATGTGGTGAACATGATTAATATGTGAAAAATAATTTCCTTCATTGATTCTCATCCACCCATACTCACCAATTGCCTCACACTTTTCATGTTATCAAAGATTCTTCTCCTACCCACATAATAGAGTTTAGGAAAGAAAGAATTATCTCTTTAAATGAACTAATTCCAACACCTCCATTAGATAAAACTTCTCATACCATTTTTACAACTACTCCAACCTATTTACCCATATCCAATGATACTCAACCTTCTACTACCACTTCTTCAAATTTATCTCAAATCAAACCTATGTCAACTACCCTACACTCTCAAGACAATAACCAAATTATCCCAAATTAAACCTCTCACATCTTATCAACACAAATTTACATTCACTTCTGCTCCTTTTGATGAACTCCTATAACACTATGTACCTTTTTCTAATAGTCCCCTTATGGGTTATGTTGAATGGGATCCTATCACAAAAATTTCAAATCTCCCATCTAAAATCCCATTTCTTGGAATTATTTTCACATCTTTGCATCATCATAATCATATTCTACAACTCCTCTTTAAAATGAACATCCCTCATCCTCCCCTAGAAAGATGTGAAGCCATATTATCTAGATCAGTAGATAGCATTTTACAACATTGTTAGAAGATGTCTATACACATTGACAAAACAATGGACACTTCATTATCCCTTAAATTCCCCATTGATTATATGATTATTGATGAGATTTTTCTTCATGTGAGTGATCCTACCCTTATTATAAGTGTCCAAAATGGTGATATTGAAGTCAATCATGCCTTGATTGATGAGGTTTAAGGTAATTTTGTTGTCTCTCTCAATTTTATTAAAACCATTAGATGCTTTGAATTTAATCTCAAGTCCACACATAGCACATGTCAAGGCTATCACCAAAGGCAAAATCCTAACTTAGGTTATGTGTGGTTCCCTATCACCATTCCACTTGGCACTATTTGAGTCAAGGTCATGATATTCAATTTTATTTTATCTTATAACATCTTTCTTGGCAAGCCATGGACTCATCGCATGAGGATAGTTGTTTATTCTACCTGATAATGTGTCAAGTTCCCTTATAATGGCATAATATATAGGATTTAAGGTGACACTAACCCTTGGAATTTCAAATAATTATAATACTATGGTGTATTCAAATTTCCAACTCTTGAACCATTGTCAAGTGTTTCAATCTATTAATCTTAATGGTTTAACTTCTCTATCAACTCCATGGTAGGTTATCATGGTCACGTCAAACTCATTAGGAATATATCAAATAACATCTTAGATTCTAATAATGATGAGCCTAACAAGATCAATCTCAAGGTAAAAACCTCTAATCTCTTTCCTCATCTCATTTCTTAGCTTCCACCTTCTCTAAATTTGCATTCCCATCAACCACCTAGTGATGATATACCCATAATCTTAATTAAGACTCAACACTTCATTCATCACGCCACATCTGATGAAAATTTCATCCATACATATATAATTAATCTTCATACACATGACTACAATGATGGTTATACCTTAGATGACCCATTTTAAGGAGGTCTTGTTCAAGCCTGAGATGCTAAAATCATTTGTTATCATTCTTATTTGATTTAATATTTTCATAAATATTGTCACATTCCATCTTATATAATTCTTAATTTTAGCATTTTTACTCTTGTTTTTAGGGTAGATATGGTGCACACACCTCTAATTTTTAAAGAACCTCATAAGAACATGCTTATTGATCATGTTTTGATTGGTCCCTATCACTTTGTTATATATAAGAACCCCTATAGATGGCTTACCCCTAAGATGCTTGCTATTGTTCTTCAACCTTTTTGTGCATCCCACCCCTCCTTCAATTGAGCCTATTCCAGATCCTATTCTCATTCTCTCTCTAGCTGAGTCTCTTCCTATTTTTGATAGTATTTGTCCTTCAGTCAAGCCTCATATGGTCTCTCCACCAACCCCACATCTCCTTGATAATGGTTTTCTCCCTTTACCAAATCTTTCTCTTTTGCCCACCAAATAGGTTGATTATCCATATTATGATATTTATAGAGTTTTCAATCATTGAACTAAATATTATTCACTAATCTCTACACCATCCTTCCCTAGCTTCCATTTCGAATCCCTTTTTAGTACACCTATAAAGTCTACTAACAAGTGTATATGTTGATATCATGGCACAAATAATCATTATTACATGTATTATCATAATATTAGACAATATATAAACACCTTGCATCCCACTCTTCCTTAGACCACAAACAAGGATATACCTCCCCCAAAATTATTAATTGAATATATTTCCAAATATGGACAAGTATAATTTTTATGGAACCAATGTGGTACCCATCACACTGATTTTTATAACATCCTTTAGCATCATCTCAAGGATCACCTCATAACCATTCCTACACCTAATACCCTTCCCCCATAGGTCACTCTCACAAGAAGGCTCCCCCTTCTTCCCCTATGGCCCCTTTTCCACCTAAAATTTCTCCACCCATGAATCCTTCCCCCATGGATCCTCTTTCACCTATGGCCCTTTCTCCATCGATGACCCCTTCATCTCCTATAGACTCCATTTTTATTCCTTCTCCTGAGTATCCCATGCATGATAGTCCCTATGAGCACAATCCTTTAGGTATGCCTACATTTTCCATCAAGAAGATTCGATGTGAGGTATTTTCTCAACTTTATTTGGAGATCGATGAGACCTTCACCATAGTTAGAGTTCATCTTCATGGAGACTTATTAGATGCTATGAATAATGTATGTGGATAAATATACCAGTATTTATGAACACATCATGGTGTTATTTCATTTATTTATTCATTTTAGATTAGACATGTTCTCCAAAATTACATTTATCTACCTTATATTATTTGAAATTATGTCAAATTCTTATTTATCTTACATGATTACTTATGTTTCACACTACATGTTGTATATGGAATCATTTTTTTATTTATGTTCTCTTATGTATTTTTTCACGATTACAGTATTTTTATCTATTTGTTAATTTATTTATTTTCTCGTGATTATTTTCTATCTTATATCTATAACATAGATAATCATTATTGTGACTTGGTTATACAAACCTTACTCCCCTTAGTCATTCCTTCTTTACCATGTGATCAATTAGAACATAAGTCATCTTATTATAATCTCCTTTTACTATTCAATATTGGATATCCCTTTATTATCCTTATTTTATGATTCAAATTAAGCATACATATGGTTAAAACTTGAGATAAAATGTTGTTTCATAGGTAAGCCTAAGTGTTTTAGTCACTCATGTCTTAGGATATTTAGCTTCCTTAAGCCAAAGCCTAACATTCATTTGTGTGTATCAATTTTTCTCTCATGATTGATCATTCCAAGTCAATATGGATGAATATTAAAATATATAAATATTTAAAAGCCAAATCATTTTAACAAAAGGTAACAATACAAAAAGCAACATTAAAATTTTTCAAAAGTTAAATCACACTAAAAGACATGATTCTAAGCACATCTACTTTTTATAATAGATGCTCAAACTCCATATTTGGCCTCATTATAGAGTCCAAGTTGATTGGGGTGTAGTAGGCTAGTAGATTGGAAAAGGAGAATAAAAATATCTTGTAGTTTTACCTAATTTCTCATGCAAGTACCCAATCTTCACAGTAGACCGATGGATCTATAAGAGGTCCTAAGGAATAGGGAACATATTGTGAGAAGTTAGGTCCATTTTAATTTTCATGTTTAAAACAAACAACATGAGTTTATATTAGTATCTCACTTATCTGCTTATACAAATTTATGCCTATAGTGAATGGATATCCATTGTATATTGATGGTCACTAGTCACTTAGTGTCTTTCTATATCCTTAGTGTGCCTCATGTTTCCTAAGGTCTTTTCATAGATTCCTTCATTATGATTTTTTAATTCCTCATTTCATTTCATAAAATCCTAATACTTCCCCTTGATAAATATTGTTTTGTTCACTAATCACGATCCCATTTATGAGTTACAGTGTAAGACCATGGAGAGGACCAATATTTCCTTATAAATTACCAATTTATTACATTACCATTTAAAACATACCCTTTAACATATTTATTGTTATTTTAAACCTAATTGGTGTTCTATTTTTGAGTTGTAGTATAAGACCATGAATAGGACCTATCCTTCCTCACAAAATTTTCCAAATACCTAAGTCATAATGAAATTACATGTGTCAAATTTGAGATAAGTTGTGATTAATTATGAGTTACACATCATTAAAATGCTTCACATCTTGATATATTATGTTTTATGCTTGATTATTTTTTATCTTTCACTTTATCTTCTTATTTTCTGAATGCATGTAAGAATGCAACCATGTTTCCTAAGTTTTTCATAACTCCCACCTTGAATTAGTGTGATCAATTTAAGTTAATTTTTCCAATTTTGTTTCTCTTTTATACTTTCCAATATTATTTAGTATGCTTTATTGACTTAATTTTTTTGTTTTATTATCACTTGTCTTTCATGTGCTTTCCATTTTATTACATTAGTTCATACTTCCCAATGTGATATAGTTTGATTTTTGTTTTAATTTAGTGCCAATATTTTTCATGGTTTAAAAAAAAATTGTTTTCTTGTTTACCACTTTTTGGTTTATTATACTTAGTCATATTTTGTTTTTGATAAAGTAAGGTGGTAGAATAGGGGTCAAACCCTTTACAAATCAAAGACAAGAAGGTGATCAAACAAAAAAAGCCTTCTGAGGAGAGACAGCACTAGCAGAGTACTAACAGACACAAAACCAAAATAAACAAGAAATAAAAAGATGAGAGTCAAAGAGGTCTATCCTTACATAGCCATTGATTTAAGAAGATCATTCAATTTCTCAGTATTCTCCACATTGACAGTAGGCCTCATATTACCCCCTTTTTTCAGCATAGACATGTTTAGAAGAATTGTATTCTAGAATCCATTGGTGAAGTTCTGCTCCAACTTCTAAATATGATCCTTCAAGGCCTCAATTTTAGATTTACATCCAATCTCATTCTCTATTTTCTCACCAGCTTTCTCGACATACATTTTCCCCTTTTTGATAGCAGTATCTATAATGTCAACACCCTCCTCCTTAGTAACCTCAAATTCCCTAGTCTTTTGTTTCCCTTAAGTGTCCTCAGAAATTTATTGGATTTCCAATTCCTTATATTCTTCCTCCTAGGTTGATTCCTTCGAAGTGATCTCAAAATTAATTCCACCCATGGTGACATACCTATTTAACCATGACCTCACAAATTTCTCAGACAAGTTCTCATCGAATCCATTAAGCCTTTCCAGATATGGGTTGATTCCCTCTTCTTTATAATAATGCCAAACTAGAGAATTATCTTTGAATTCACAACATGAAAATGGTTCAGTTTGAATATAGTCTCTTCCCATTTTGAATTTTCAAACCTAGCTCGTGGAGTTCCTAAATTCAACCTTGAACTTTGAAGTGGTTACAAACCCTTGCTCCCACTGCTGCATAATGAAAATGTAATGGCTCATCATTCAAAATACCATACTGAGATGATGTTCACTGCTCTCATGCTTGTAAATCATGTCCCATTGATATTCATAATTAGACCCATGCACCTTAACCTCTTGATACAATAAATCATGAATGACTGTCAAGAGGATACAATAATTAGCAAGTTTTAAGATCCAAGACAGCCCCCTCCTAATGGATCTCGTTCGGGAGCTAATATTCTCATTAGTTCAACTCATCCTTAACAAATTATCTCCTTTTCAATAATATCCCTAATGTTTAAAGGGATATGAACAACTTGGTGCCACACCCACCAATCTAAAAAATGTTGACCAAGATTGGCACAGGCATCAGTAGCACTGTTTCCCTCTCTATAAATATGGGAAATCTCCACTCTGGAGAACTTCTACAAAAGCAATTAGATATCCCTAATGACATCTTTTAGCTTAATTCCCACCTTCGATGCTTTATTAACAGCATCTATGACCATTTTAGAGTCTCCTTGTATGCTCAAGTTCCTTATTCCTAGGGATATAGCCAATTTTACCCCCATAGGAGAGCCATTGCTTAAACATAGTTATTGCTCTAGAATCCTATTCCACTAACATAGACAGCTATCACCCATCCTTTATCATTTCTTATAATTCCTCCTCCACTAGCTTTACCATCAGAATTAGATGCTCCATCAAAGTTGAGTTTCATCCAATTAGGCTTTGGGAGAATCCATTTAGTATTTAATCTCTATAGAATTTTGGAGTTGTTATAATTAGGGATCTAGTTTAAAACCTTCCATTTAGCTTCAATTTTATTTTCAACTTGAGATAGGGGTTTCTCCATAGAATGAATATGGGTAGTGGTAACACTTTCCATAAGAGTCCTAACAAAGGAATGAAACACTAGAGATGCATTTCTAGCAGTGTTCCTAAAAATTCTATGGTTGCACTCTTTCCATAAACTCCAACTCAAATAGGGTAGAGTTTGATTCCATAATTCCATAAGCCAAGGATATGTAAAGGTTGGATTCCAGCTAAGGATTACTTATTTAAGGTCAGAATTACAGACCCATTCAATACCAAAGTTATTTAGAATTATTCCCCATAATTCTTGGGTAAAATCATAGTGAGTGAAGAGGTGTGAAATGGTTTTCTCTTTTGAACCACACAAATAACATCTATTAACCAGGGTAAACCCTCTCTTTTGAATGTTTTGTTAGAGTTAAGATTTTGTTATGAGTAGCAACCCACCAGAACATATTAATTTTTGGAATAAATTTATAATTCCAAACCTTTCTCCATACATATTTATTTCAAGTCTTAGGAATTAGCAGATGATAAGCAGACTTAACAGAAAATGATGCATTCTTATCTGGCCACCAGTACTATTCATATTCATAGGGGAAGAGAGGGATTCTAGTCCCTTTCATCCACTACTGAATCTCATGAACTCTAGGGAAAATCTCAGGCTAGTGATCACTGCATTCTAATAGATTTTTCTAGCTCCACATACCATTGTTAATATCCATGTAATCACTAACCCTATCTCCAAAAAATTGAGTAGCCAAGTCAAAAATCTCTCCATAGTTTCCTTGTGTGATGAGAGCCTTGTCCTTTAACCAAATATCATCCCAAAATTTAATATGCTAGCCATTTCCTAGTTTCCATCTAATTCCTTGCTTAAGAAGGCTTCTGCTTTTTAGCATTTTATTCCATATCATAGATCCTTGGGGTAGTCCCCTCTATTGAAGAAATTTGGAACCATCAGTGCTATACATATATTTAGCATACATTATTTCCCCCCAATCATTATTTTTAAGGATCAGGTTCCAATTAAGTTTTGAGAGAAGGGCTTTGTTAATGTTCCTGATAGACCTAATATTGAGGTCACCATGTGATTTTGGAAGACACACTTTTTCCCATCTGATTAGAAACATTATTTGTTTATCTTCTAGCCCCATCCATAATAATTTTCTTTGGATCTGTTCTAGTTTGTCAACAAAATATGCAAGAATTTTAAAGAGAGATAGGAAGTAGGTAGGAATCCTTGCAAAGAGGCCTAAAGAAGTTGTAGTTTACCAACACTGCTAAGGAGTTTCCCTTTCCAACCAAGAAGTTTCCTCTAAGTTATTTCCAAAATTCTATTCCAAAAGCTTGGAGATACCTCTTTGACCATGAGGGGGAGCCCCAGGTAGGTAGCTAGTAGAGCAGCTTTAGCACATTCCAATATATCAATGATTATTTGCCTAAGGTCATTAGGAGTAATGAAGAAATACACATTACTTTTTGGGAGATTTATACTTTGCCAGACTCTATGGCATAATTATTTAAAATATTTTTCCATTTTCTAGATACAATCACCAAAGAGATGCCAAAAAAGATGGTATCATCCACAAACTAATGCACTGCCACATGGTAAAGGGAGGAGGCAAGTTTTATGCCCACTAGATTTTTTGAGGCTGTATCTGCTTATATGTATCTTTCCAGTTCCTCTGCCATTATGATGAATAAATACATGGAGAGAGGATGCCCCTGGCAAATTCCTCTCGAAGACAATAAAAACCCTTTAGGTACGCCATTAACCAAAACCAAAATTTTTTCAGAAGAGATAGTGTTGCATGTCAAGCAAGACATTTTATCATTAAACCCAAATTTTTTGATGACTTAGAATAGAGTGGTCCATGAGACCCTATCATATGCTTTAGAAATATCTAGCTTAAGAGCCATACTAGTGATTCTACTCTTGTCTATGGAGTGAATAGTCTCATGCATGGTGATCACAACATCCAGTATTTGCCTACCTGGGATGAAGCCTTTTTTTAGCAGGGGAGATAATTTTGTCTAATAAAGGTTGAATCCTCATAACCAACACTTTAGTGCATAGTTTATAAATAGTGTTGCATAGACTAATGGGTCTAAAATCTATAAGGTGTGTGGGTTGTGACTTTTTAGGGACAAGTACAATGAAAGTATTATTAACTTGTTTCAAAAGTTTACTTGGTCTGAAAAAGTCATGAATAGTAGCAGCAAGATCTACTCCTACTATCTCCCAATATTCCTAAAAGGATATAGGAGGGAAGCCATCAGGACCTAGAGCTTTGAATGCCCCCATGGAAAATAAAATAGCATGGACTTCCTCCTTAGATATAGGCTTTAACATATCCATATTATCTTCTTTAGTTATCAAACAAGGGATTTTATCAATGAATTGGGTCATAGGTCTATCATTCCCATAATCATTATTTTCTTTAGTGAGCAAATTTTGAAAGAAAGCCCTAGCTTATTCCCCTATCTCATTATCTTTTGTTATAATGTCACCGTTATCCAAAACTAGCTTAGTTATGGACTTGGCCTTCCTATGTTTCATGGCCAAGAGATGAAAGAAGCTAGAGTTCTTGTCCCCCTCTTTAAGCCACTGAACACGAGATTTCTATTTCCAAAAAAAACCTCTTCTCTTTCCATAAGATTCTTCCATTCAAAAGATAGGACATTCTCTTCTTCTAAAGTGTCTTCTGAATCATCTCCTTGAGCCATCCATTACTGAATATCTTTGAGATTTCCTATTATGTCTTTCTTCTGTTGAAAGACATGACCAAAGCTATATCTGTTCCATCCATGAAATTATTCATTTATATGCTAAAGTTTTTTGACTCTTCTGAACATAGGAGTGCCCTGAATTAGAATTTGCCACCATTGAGCCACCATTTGTCTAAAGTCTTTATGTTTGATCTACATAGCTTCAAAACGGAATGGGATAGGACCATGGTGTCCCTATTCTCTCCAACTAAGGAATATCAGGCAGTGATCAGACATGGTTCTAGGAAAAGCCTACACAAGCATATTATGATAATCATTCCATTTATTTGAGATAAGAAATCTATCTAACTTAACTTGAATCATTTGATCTCCTCTTCTTCTATTAGACCAGGTGAAATTTTGGTTTTGCAATTCTATATCCAACAGACCCCAGTCATTATAAATTTGGCAAAGTTGAACATGCTATCTGAGTAATCAATAATCCCACCCTATTTTTTAGAAGGGTATAGTAGAGTGTTGAAATCTCTAGCTAGCATCCATCTAGTGTTCCAGGAATTATTCTTGGGACTGCTCAAGTCTATCCATAAATTCTACCTCAATGCTTTGTTATTTGGGCCATAGACATTAATCAATGACCAGTTCATAAAGTTTAAAGAGAAGTTGATAATCAAGAAGTGTTTGTTATAAGCCATTATAGATCATTGAATTTTATCCCTATTCCACATAGTTATGATCCCCCCTGAAGCCCCTTCAGCTAGATTGATGCAAAAAGCTGCTTTAGGCCATATGTAGTCAACAATTTTATTAAAACTCTCTTCATTCATCTTGACTTCTTAGAGTAATAAAATATCTAATTTATTATCTAAATTGTAGTTTTTAACCTCAAACTATTTTGAAGGACTATTAAAGCCCCGCAGGTTTTAAGATAAGATTCTCATTTAGAGGATTTGAGGGGATGGGTCTCTAGTGTTTTCTGTTTACCACTGGCAATCTCCTTGGCAATCTCTCTTTGTCTTTTTTATCTTAGGGTTGGTCTCCATTATTTGGGATTAGTGCCAACATCTATAGATTTTTTACCTTTTTGATTCTTTTTCTTTGGGGTGACCCATTCCTCCTATTCATTACTACCATCTTGTCCTGTTTCACCTATAACTGAATAATTGCTTGCTTGGTCTCTGACTTCCAGCACATGAAAAATATGTGTTCAACGATAAGTCTACTTCTCCTTTTGTAGGTAATATTTTTGGAATTAATTTTTCCTATCCCTCTCTTGAAACTTTGTCTTCTGATTTATCTTCCTTTATTGGTTGGACACCTATTTCTCCTTCCTCAGACATATTAGTCTATTGGTCTAAAGGGTTAGCTATGTCTATTATAGTCTTCTGACTATCATTGTCTGATACGTTCTTGTTATTTTCCTCTAGGATAGCTTTCCCCCCTTACTAGAGATATCCTCCTTACCTACCTTATCCCCTATATTTTTTGTATTGTTGGGGTTTTTATCATTACCACCATTTCCTTGATTGCTAGAATTTTTGTGATTGTGAGACTGATCCTCACCTTCAACTTGGGAATCATCTTTCCTTCCCATTTTTTTCTCCTTTCATTGTGTCATTAAATGTCCTTTTTTTTACATATTTGATAGAAAGTGGTAGCATTTTTGTATGTGATCGATTGAGTCCAAGTCCTATATTTAGAGTTTAGCTCTATAGACGTAGGGAGAGTCCAATTGATCTCAACATTAACACATAATCTAGCATACACACATCTAGAATTTTTTTTGGTTGTATAATCTATAGTGATGTATTGGCCAATAGAATTGCCATTAGTTGTAAAAACATTTCATCCCAGAATTCCAATGGGAACCCTAGCAATCTTACACAAGCAAGAGCAACCTTACTAAGGTCTGAGTTAGGATTAAATCCTAGTTTCCACAAGCACAAGGCAAGAGAATGTGGGCCATATAGCCATGGTCCTCTAGCAAGAATAGCTATCATATCCTCCCTATTCATAAATTTGAATAGGAATATGCCTCTTGCCATAGCAGTGATCGAAACACTACCCTTAACTTTCCACTTAGACAAAACCCATTTCCTTACCATCTAAATATTAGGATGAAAGGAGAAAAACTTACCTACCAATGCCAGGTCCATGGATGCCATGATTTCCTCCACCAGCTCATCTGGGATAGTCAGGGCCATGCCCTCAGTGGAAATAGGGATGCTCAACATGTTTTTAGGGGAACATGTCTTTTCACCTGTTAGTGCTTTCTTCCATCCATTGGATGGATTTTCCTCTATCAAATTCTTGTTCAGGTCCCCAGAGGCACTGCCACTAGTAGTAACCTCCATTGGATCTGTGATCCCTCTGGTGGCTCTCAGGGGGCCCTAATAGGTGGGAAAAATTGCTTTCAATTTTTTTTTGCATAGATCCTAGCTCTAGGAACTTTATTTACTAACAATGTTAACCATATTTTGTTATTACACAATTCCCTTTGTGATATAGTGTGTAGTACATTTTTTTTGTATCACATAATGCTATAAAATAATATACTCCACATATATTTATAATAGCATATATAATAACCATAACCAAATACATGTGCTAGAAAGAAATATATCCATGCATCAACAATCATAACCAAATACAACTAGTGAGATAAAATACCACTATCAAAATAATATATCTCTATATATTATGTGTTTTATACAATACAGTGATATAAAATACAAAAATACATAGCTCTAGATCCATGGCTAGGCTCCATAATGCCTATCCCATTTTCTAACCACACTACTCATAGGTGCCTTGGATTTTCCCCTCTATATGGTGAACTATAATGAGGTAATATGAGATCTCAATCCTACCACTTGTCCTTATAGGTTGGTTACCTAGGCCTATACCTATCCAAGCTAGATTGTGGTATCCATGTGTATAACTCTATCTTGATCAAAGGATTATCAAGCCTATGCCTCTCTTACTCTCACCCATACTAGTGATTATAACACATCCCCACCTGTTTATAGTTTCCGTATGGCCTCCCACACTAGTCTAAACTAACCTACCTGAGTTGGTACAGATGGTACCATGGGATCATCTAGCATGGTGGGATTATATGGTTCCATCACCCTATCCAAAATCTCAAGGTGTATAACCATGACCAAAGATATCCATCTAACTTCCTTTGTCATAGGATATGAAAAACCAAACTAAGATAGATATTAGATCACATATACACCTTAAAATATATATATCTACCTACAATCACATATAACTAGTATTATATCTCAAAAATCAAAATTATAACATTTATTACCAGTCTTGATGTCACCAACCATTGTCTCTTTATCTTTCAAGCATGGTCTCTCCATCTACTTATCCCATGAGAATATCATCCATCCCTTGCCTTCTTATTAATGAAAATCTAGGAGTCACCACTCATGCACATCATGATCCACTCCTTAAAGGTGCCTCTATTGACTAGATCTATCTTGAGACAATTATTAGATCATCCTATGTGACCACCCTCATTTATGTTCATTTTCACCAATGGCACCTCCATCTGTGGTGTGTCTAAGGTGGTCATTAGTCCTCCTAATTTGGTGTTTGATATGGTACCTATTGCACTCCTACATAAACATTCATGTCCTCTCCTACTTTGGCTATCAGTTCTCATGCTCAACTAGTCCATGGTCTCACACATTATGGCTTGATCACTTGTATCTTAACTGGTACTCCTCTTCCTCTTCTCCCCTTTAGTTCTCTAACATGTCATCCTAAAAAATAAGCACTAATAGATAATTTATTAGGTACAAAAGTTAAAACTACCCTAAAAATCATTCTACCAACTATGACTCACCCCACCAGGTATAGTGGCCCATGATCTACACTCAAGCTAACCTTAACACTATGATTTCCCAACTAGGCTAAACAATCATAATATGTGTGTATGGTTTCCACACAATCTCTCTTAATGTGATCATATATAGTTTTATCATGTGGGGCATGGCTTGTGCTACCTGGTCCTACCTCCATCTCATCACTCAAGGTAATATATCATCAACCATATGGGTAACCTAGCTGGCCAACATATAGGAAAATTCTCATATATCTATGAACTAAGAAAAACCATCAGTCTTAATGGTCTTTTGCCTTTTAAACAACATACAATACATATCATACATGATTTAGACCTAGATGATAGACCCAAAATCATATAGCACCCTTGATCCAAAATGGACTAGCATAAGGCTATCACATATAGTGGTGCCTTGTTATCCAACTTGTGACATAACACACATGCTATGAAAAGTTTAATCATAACCTTCTAGATGTCTAAAATCTATGCAATATACACATAAAATAAAATAACCCTCAATCTTGGGTATATCCTATTTAAGCACATCATCCACCTAGATAGTGCTCATCTCTTCTCTAGATCATTTGGTGTCCCTCTTATCGATAGTCCAAGTAATGCATGGACATATTCTAGTGTGATACCCACCTCTATGGTATCCCCATCCACCTCCCATCAAAATGTGTTGGTCAATAATTACCATGCTTTGAGGAACATGACGATGAGATCAACACTCAGTGGGATGCACCTCATCTCCATGATACTTCTTAAACCTAGTGTAACTAATCTTGCTTTGTCCATGTCTATCAAACACTCTAGAAAATTTGGTAACCATGATGCATTGATCAATCACCAATATCTCTAGCATCTCTACAAGATATAAATCACCAAAGGCTATATTAGATATCCATGTCATTTATAATCAAAGCATATTATTAAAAATTTCAAAAAACTCAACTAATTTGATTTAGTTTATTCAATTTCTATCGAATTGAACTATTAAATACTAAATGAAACCTATACATCATTAGGGATACTAAATCAGCCCTATCAAATTTATGCTATATTAGCCTTTCTAGTACTAAGTTGGCCACCTTTTAGTCTACACTACTAAGTTGACCCCCTTTCTAACTTGAAGTACTATATTGGCCACTTTAGAAACAACTAAGTCATCCCACTACTACATAGTCAGCCTTCTACATTAGCCAACTAAATTAGACTATTGTTACATAGTTAGCATGTTGGTTCTCTTGCCCTTTGTAAACTTAGTTAACCTAGTCAGCACTTTTCATCCACAATGATAACTTTTTGACCAATTACCATAAATACCTTGAGTATTTATTGGTCTAATTCCTTTTTACCCAATACCCCATTTTACCCTTAGTGTCCCTAAAATTTTCTTTGAGTTCATTATCATGCCTATATTTTATCTATCAGTCAATTTTCTATAAATCACTCAATTTCAAATAAAAATATTAAAACTTTTGAGAGTTTTAGTTGTTTACCTATGTTTCACTTGTTGTGGCTGCCATGCATCTTCTCATCTCAGTTGTCATCTATTCACCATCCTTGATTTCTAGTCCCTCACTAGGTCTATTAGAGATATATTTTTTAGAATAGTAAAAATTCCAAATGAATTAGTTTTCACCTAATTTATATTTACTATTCAAAATTATTTACATTTTAAATATTTTCTATCATATTTCTTGTTTCAATCATATCTTTGTCTCTAATAATTATTTTTCCAAAATTTAAAATGTTTTGGAATGTTGACATCATAGAGAATCTTTTCAACTATTATATGTCTATGTTTCAAACATTTCAATCTTTTTTTCTTTTTCACTAATCTCTATAGGTTCACCTAATGTTCCCTACATTGGACACCTTCACATTTCTTGCATCTCTTTCTTTATCTACAACACTAAGGTAAATAAAATTATGTGTTTTTCAATTATATCATTTTATTTAGCTTATTTTCTCCTTACTTCACTTTATTTAGCTTCAACATTATGTGTCACTATGTTCTTTTCTTAAAGTATCATCTTGTGTTACAACTATGTGACACATGATGGGCTTAGCATGAGGCATTTGTATACGCATAATATTTTTAGAATTTATCAATTACTGATGCTTTTAATCTTACAAGAATCCATGGAGTCTCAATCTCTTTGAGTGCATGCATTAATTAGTGTACCAGAAAAGGGGTGGGTAGACCATTAGTGATTTATAAATTTTTTGTCCCTTATTACCACTTCTTATCTACACACCCATGTCTTAAAAACATTCTCCTGAGATTGGTCTCCTCTTTTTCACCCTACTCTATTCATTTTCCACCTTCATTAGCCTGTACCTAACTTAAAACCCTTTTTGACTATTTACATTACATTATCAACCCCATCAACATTGTACTCTAATTGATAAATCTTATTAGGGTCTAGGTTGGCTCCTAGCTAACCTAGTCTATGACATAATTTATTTATGTCAATAATGATACTAGGTTTATTGGGTCGACCTTATCAACCTAAACATTCAAAAAAGATTAAGGTTAGATATTCCTATATAAACATAACTATTTTGTCATTTCTAAGAGAAGAGAAGAATAAGAGATATATATTGCACATCTGCTTATCCACTATTCTATTTGAGGATCAAGCTTAGGGTTTCATACTTTTTTTGGAGATATATATCTTATCTTGTGGAGAATTCTTTTGGATGCATTGAAAGGTTGTGTAACCTAGAGATGATTTATCATTTTCATCCTTACATACCATAATAACCTCTTTTAAAATACCTTAGCTAAGGGAGAGATTGAGGCTCAATGGGTTTGTCTTCAAAGATAAGTATTCATAACTTTGTTCCTCCTTTGTAAAAGTACATAGATTTCCATTTATACTACTTTATCATGAATTAGGATTATGTATACATTAACATAAGTATATGTATTCTATGCATGTTTACTTTTTATATTTATACTTGTTATTAGTTTGGTGAATATGAAAACATAGGACCTAGTTAGGGTTATTATGTATTTTATTCTCAACTAGAGGCTTTGAAACTATCCCTAGTAATATTATTATGGTAAGAGATCACTTGGCTAGGTCTAAATGATCTATCTTGGTCATGACACTGAATATCTAATGTATCCACAATCAGAAGTGTAATTAGGATTTATCTTCTCTGAGATGGGATTGCTTTATATATTTACTACATTTCCCATTGCATATAGTTACCACCATCAAGGGGACTAGGAACATTTCCATTATTAGGCTAGGAATTACATTGCCTACTGAGTATTTTGAAATTGAAATTTCTACCTTAAGACTACTTATTAGGATTTTGATTGGATTTCTAATGTTCCTAACTATATAAGTTGGTCATATCACTAGATAGGTTCTAAAACAATTGTTTCATATTGCTCACTTTAGGATTAATGATATCACTAAATTAGTTTACTACTAAGTTTTGTAGTCTAGTCATAGGTGGATGGGTGTAAGCACTACTATTATGTGTTTGGGGACTCAAGTAGGATGGAAGTACCTATTGAAAACTAATATATGTGACATACCCACTTATGCTTGAAATAAAATAAATGTTATTATATACCATAAGGAGAAACTATTGGTTGTTAAACTAGGTCACTATATGGTTGGGAGGAATGTAAGGTAGATTGTTAGGTAGATAGTTTATTGGAGATAGATTATAAACCAAATTAGGGATTACATATAGGGAACCTAAAATAGTATTCATTATAGGTGTATGATGTTTCAAATATTAGTTAATAATTTATATTTGGTTTTATACCCCTTGTTAACCCAATAAAGGCAAAGGGATAACTCCATATTTTTTTAGCACTGTATGGTTTTCAATGTTAATAGATTTGTTATAGGCCAAAGATAATGATGCCAAAACTACTAGGGTTCTCCTAAGTAACATATAAATCATAGAATATAATGACCTAAGGTAGGTTTGTAATTCAACTCCTTTGTTATTAGAGTAAATATCCTTTATATGTTGGTATAAATTATAGAATCAAGAATTAAACATATTTGTAGACACCAAAATTTTGCACAATATAGTTTTGAATGTCAAAACACCCTTATATCAGACCATTACCCAACCCTTGACCATGAAATTGAGTCAAGCTATCTAATTAGATAAACAACTCACTAACTCACCCCTTTTTACCCCATTTAGCCTTTGACACTCAATCGTCAATGGTCAGATCCCTTCCCTACCACTTGAACAAACACCTGAGTAGCTATGTAGAAGCTAACATGGTATAATATAATATGTTCACCTTACTTGGTGCTAACACATCATGATGCATCAAAATTAGTAGCTTAACCTCCTATGGAACCTTTAATCTCCATCTCTCTTTGCCTATAAAAAGAGGGAAGTAGGAGGTGAATAAGGATCCATAATCAAACATTCTTGCATATAGGTAATCAGAATTCCATCTAGTAGAAATTCCTTTTAGTAATTTAGAAAGTACAATAGAGACCTGAACATCTACCAAAATTTATCTTGAGGCAAAGTAATGTTACTTTTCCAAAATTTCTCTAGGATCAACCATCAGCCATCAAATAGCTATCTAAGTACATTTTTCCTATTCTAAGATTTGTTTATTTGGTTTCTAACTTCCCTACCCAAAATAGAACTTTTTTCATCTCATCTCCTAACCCTAAAACCTTATCTAGATCTCAAATGACTTACTGACCCATTCTATGGATTAAATCAAACCTTTTTCTAAACACATTTAGAATCCATAAGAACCATCAATGGTCACCCTCACCAATGATGGTCAGCTTAACCACTAGTAGTCACCCCAACCATTAATGATAACTATGGTAAAATAATAATAATCTATTTCCAATCCCTTTCCCCCAAACAAATCTAACTTTCTATGTCCTTGCTTATTCATAGAGACCTCCCCTATTTTTTGAACTTGGCCTGACCTACTTTAACACTAGTATTGACCCATTATTGCTATATTTAGTTTATTTATCTTTATCAAGAATCTATTTATTTTTGTATTTCATTTCAACTCTTTCTAGTATTTTATGGAAGTACTTCATTTTTATTATCAAAAAGTGGATTGACAGCCTCCTCGCAAGCTCACACTTCTTAGATCTAGCGTACGCTAAGTAGTTCACCTTACTATCTTTATAACAACCCATTTTTCATGAGTGATTTATTATTTATAGGTCATTCTTCCCAAGACAAAAAGGATATCTTCACACTCATCTGGATCACACATGTATAAGTAACTAGGTTTTTTTACCACACCCTTATTATTAGTTTCTTACTTCTTCAATTAAGAAATGAGCAAAAGTTGAGAGAAACATTTTGGCACACTCAGTGGGATATATTAGCATATAATTTACCTTTTATTCCTTTATTCTATGCTCATATAATGAAATTGAAAATTTCTTTTGGGTATAAAATAAACCTTGCATACATTGATTGTGTGCATGTTTTTAGTTCATCTAGTTAACTTAAAATCAAAGTAATCAATCGTAGTTTCACTCTTATTTTCACACACTTTACCAAACCACATAATAAATCAACATATCAAAATAATTGACATGAGGACTAAATAGTATTTCATCACCTAATAGTAAACCTTACCCTTTGGCTATCCTACTTAGAGGTCATTACCAAGAAGAAAAACTAAAACTCAACTCTCTAGTTGAGTCTAAACTATAAAATTCAGTATACCTTGGCTAAGAACATGATACCCTTATAGTTATGGTGTGTGAAGTGAGATGTAAGGCCAAAATATCAAGCCACATACTAACTTTAAATATATATTTTTGAGAGCCTTTAACACCTAAAACCAACCTTAGATTTCTTTTCCAGTACCTAATCTACAAACCAAAGTTCTTCACACTATCTAGGGCATAAGACAAAAGTGATATAAAAAGAATATTAAGTTTTTAAAACAAACTCTATTGTATGTTTTGATTTCCTTGAGATATTTTCATTTTTCTTGGTTTGTGTTTAAGTTGTGAGTTTTTTGTTATTTCCTTTGTATTCCTCACATGGTATTTACTAGACAATAGTTATAGAATCAAACCAACCAAGAACCACCTTCCTCATATTTTTCATCTATGGAGTACACTTCAAATGTTGAGTATTCCCCTCATCATTATATTCCTCATACCATGACTCAAAAATTTATCACTGTGGCCCTCAAACATTACCTCTACACCTTATCTCACTACACCCCTACTTCTTTAGTTCTTAATATGAATCCACCTTATGGGATTCCACCCCATATTATTATTATTATCACTACCTTGAACCAACCTATGATCACCCAAGAATCTTCTTCGACGAATATCCCATCCACTAACTCCACCCAAACTCAATCAAACATCCCAACCAATAACCAAACACCCCCTATACCAACCAACACCTCCAATAGAGGGGCAACCTCATATGTTGCTACCCATACTATACCCACTTTGGGGATATCTTATACTATTCCCTTTATCACTACCAACCTACTAATATCCACCCCACTTCAAAATGTAGTGCTTTCTATACCCTACCCTTTTACCTATCAGTACTAGAGCTACCATTCACCCCCAATCCACACCTCCAACCCAATTCACATAAATTTACAAACTTTGAAATTCAATAATACGTATAAATCAACTCATAGCAATCCCTCAAAAAATACCTATGACACCCTACCCATGCTATATTCCCAATCCATAAGGATACATAACTGCACCTTCTACCCAATCTTTTGTGCCCATTAACCCTTATGTGGCATCATCCCAAACCTCAAAAACCACATAAAATCATGTGGAATTATCTCAAACTTATATCATTTATCCAATATTGAATCCACCCAACCTAAAAAACACTTACTGTACAATTATGGAGTTCCCCAACCCCAAATAGATTTGGTCAAAATGTTGATGGATAAAATGACCAACCTAGAATCATTTATCTCTAAGGCTCACAACCTCTTATCTTACGAAAAAAATTTTAATGAAACTATTCACCCATCCATCCCTCTCTAACCTTACCCTCCTCAATGGGAACTAATTAAATTTTCTAAGTTCTAAAGGAAGGACGACCCCCAATAACACTCAAGAGCATTTCGGTATTCTTGTTATTTGATTGCATATGGTGATGCCTTTCTCCTTCGTACCTTCCCCATGTCTTTATTTGGACTATAATTGGATTGGTATAGTTCCCTCACAAATAACTCAATATTTTATTTTTCTCAACTTTCCCAAACCTTTTTAAAACACTTCTCCATCAATATATCTAAGAAGGTCTCCATTACCAACCTCTACTCCATTAGGCAATTTGATGATGAGTTAAACATCAATTTCGTAGCATGATGGAGAGGTATTATCAACCAAATCTCTTTCTCTTTGGCCCAACCTGAGTTTATTGAGATTTTCTCTTAGGTTTGTGATAAGCATATTTCCCCAACTCTATAGGTTCAAACATTCAAAACCTTTGACAAGGCTTTCACCATGGCATGTAAACTAGAAATTAGAGCCATTGATGAAGGGAAGTTGAAACTGAGAAACAATAACTCTATCTTCAAATACAATGACCCCTCCTCATCTAAAACCATTAACCAATCTAACTACCCTAACACAAAACCAAAACCATCTACAAACATAGTTGTCCTCAAAATAGCCCAACCTCTGATTATCAACCAACCCAACCAAACCAATTCCTCTAACCCTTCCAATCAACAAACCCAAAATCAAAACCAGGATACCCTAAAAGAATAAACTATATTAGGGGAGTCATATGCTTCAATTTTGGACAATTTTCTCAAATCCAACATCATATAAATTCCCACCATCAAACTTCTTCTACAATTTGATGCTCCTCACCCTATGCCTAGTTGGTATAATGAGAATGATCTATGTGATTTCCACCATGCCATTGGACATGATGTTCATAGGTGAAACACCTTAAAAAACATTGTCCAAAACTTTATTGATAAATGAGAACTTGCTTTGGACAATCCCAATGCACCCTTGAATTAGACACTTGACATCTTTTGACACCCTTTTCCAAACCATGCCCCTTTTACCAACCATGTGACAACAAACCATAATCATCTCTTGCTCATGAGGTCCATATAGTCAATGTTACTATTAGTGAACCTATCATTAAGGAAACCATTACCTCAACTACCTCTTCTTCCACTCCACTTATTGAAGTGATGGTGTCACCCTCCATTCCTTTAGATACCCAAAAAAAGGAATCAACCACCTCCAATCCTCCATTTGAGAAGATAATGGACTTACCCACTTCTCCTTTGCTATAAATACTAAAAAAGGTAATAATTACCATCACACCTTCCTCTCCCACTATAGAATTACCTACTCTCTCTTTGGAAACCATTCTACAAGGAGAGATTACTTCACGTACTCCCTCCATAGAGAAAACATCATCCCAAATCTTGCAACCTTTCATTAGTGATAAGGGTGAAAAAACCATTCCCTCACCTCAACCTATGGGCTTAATCTTTGAATCGGATGCCCAAGGAATTAAACCAATTTACAAACCCTTCTTTAGACTAGTCTAAAGCCTAGAATTCTCCTCTCAACCCAATTTAGATCAATCCACCTTTTGGCACCATCTTAGGTTGTCTTATCAAAACAAACATGAAAATTTAACCTCACTTAGATCCAAAATTAAACCTATCATCACCTCAATCCCTTCATCAAACACCTCTCCCTCTAAAACTATGGAAGAATCATCCAAACCATTTCCATCCAAAATTATCACATCACCTTACACCTCTCATCAAACCTATCAAGAACTTAGGGGTTATTCTTACTCCTAGCCTTATAGACCCATCTTTGAACTTGGATATACACCAATTTAATCCACCAAAGGAAACCTTAACCAAACCAACCAAGAAGGTGGAACCACCTAAACTTCCACCTAGAACTAGAACCATACCACCTTCTTCCCTCTTACCTTCTATCTTGGGACCCCATCCTTCTTCCATCTTAGGAACTCATCCTTATATAAAGAAGGATAACCCTCCAAAAACTATCCAATATAAACTTCCTCTTTTCATTATACCTTTATCTACCCCTTTCAAAACATCAACCTTACCATCATTTTTAACCAATCTTTCTACCTCCACCTTCCCACCTATCTCCAAACCTTAATCATATCAATCATCCACCTCCAAATATTTCACCTTTAAATCCCCCACCTTGAAAACATCTAACACCAAACAACCCCAACTAGACCCACCTACTAAAATCATTCTACCACCTACACCTTATATGTTGAATGTTACTTCTAAGAAGGCTCCCCCACCAAAAACCAAATTCCCATAACCTTCAACACCTTTGCTCAAATCTTATTTGGCCATTTTACAAAGGTTGTTTCAAACCTCTTCTTTGAGCCTACCACCTATCAAACCCTTTTACCCTTTAAAGCCTAAACCCTCTTGGTTTGATGATAGTTTAATCTAATCATAACATAAGACACCTAGGCATGACATGGAGAACTATAAATATCTCCAAGTATAGGTCCATAACTTATGGGATGATGATGATATATTATTAGATAAACCTCTTTTAAGCCCATTACAAACACGACCACCAAATAAACCTATCCAACACTCATCCACTACGTTACTCTCACATAATAGTTAAGAGGAACCAAAGTATCCTTCTAGCTCAACACCTCCCCTCATCCACACTATCCATATGGTTACCCGATCTCAGGCCTAACAAAAGGATAGGGGAAAGGCCAATGTGTCCATTCTATTGACATATCCTTCCACCCCTCAACCTTTAAACCAAAATCAAACACTTTCACCTTCACCAAAACCCAAAATGTCCATTTTATGTACCCTACCTCTAACCCTTCTAAATCTATTAAATGAATAGTTATGAAATAACTTAAGTAGACTCTAGTGAAGATGAGCCTATATAAACTAATCAACAGCTCACCCCATCATTTATAGACACTGATATAATCCTTAAAATCTATATAGGTCTAACTTAAATATCCTTAACCTCTTCCAACCTTTATCAAAACCCTTAAAATTTCTACCCTTGTCATGTTTATAGATTCAAAAATACCTTCTATTCATACTAAAGATCCTGATCCACCTCTCTTCATCACTGCATACATCAATCAAACCTACATCAAAAGATTGATGATTGATTAGGGAGATAGTATTAATATTATCTCCTCTCATTCTCATGAATAATTCTAGCTACCAAATAATATCATGTAAGAAACCTTAGTGGTCCTCCATTCCTTTAATGATACTATGACCATAACCTTGGGAATAATCATCCTTCACATTCTCTTAGGACCTTGCATGACAAAGCTCTTTTATGAGATAAAATTCAAGTTCTAATATAAATTATTACTTAGATGCCCTTGAATATGATCCATGAGTTGTGTCCCTTCCACCTTGCATCTATGTGTCAAGTTTGAACATGAGGGTCAGGTCATCACCATATAAACTAACCCTAGTCATTTTGTATCTTAAAACATGACATATTGACCCAACAACATTTTTATTCCTCACTCATCTACCCCACCACCAACCAACAACAAATCCAACCCTACCATTGATGAAGCTTCAACAATATCATATATCCCTTCTTCTTAGATCCCCATAGAGGACCAATTAGAACCTATGTTCCAACATCTCTCATTGTGAGAGTGTTATCTTTTATCCTTGGATTCCTTCCTTAATCCTCAAGAGTATGGGAACATTGAAAATGATCATAATAATAATCCCAATATTGTAACCATCATCCATTTTAAGCTCCCCAACCACCAAACCAACTTTATCTATGGGAGACTTGATCATTTTCTTCTTGCTTCTCCCACCACCTCTTCTATCCAACCATTCACCTCTAATTTCTCCTATTTGGACAAACCAACATTTTCCAAATTATAACTTCATAGGTGTGCCTATAAAATATTTATCCTTGGTTTTTATGAACATGGACCCCATGTTTACATTCCATCAAAACCTAAAAAGCTTGTGAGCTATTTAGATTTGGGTTTGTACCACCAGAAAAACCCACCAATTCACCCAAACCCATTACCACCATTGAGGAAGACATGCCATCCTCACCAACCTCACCTCCTTAAAACTCTAAGTATTTTAAAATCATTCATCTTAATTTTTTTTAGTCAATACAATTAGTTTTACCCCCTTGACCTATCAAAAGTATGTCCAAGGTAAAACCTTTCCTTTGATTCATCCTAAAAGGGTAAAAACAACTCTCCTACCATCAACACCATCCAACATCAAGATGATGATTCTAGTCTCACCTATCTTGGCATGGGTAATTTTTCTATCCACAAATCCCTTCCTCGTAAGAGCCAAAACATGTTGAATGAATCCACTATTGATGTCAACTTGGGTACTTAGGATAACCCTCACATTGTAATGATTAGTTAATCCTTAGATTCCTCAAAGTAATAGGATTATGCTTCCTTCCTTCATTACCAAAACATAGAATTTTCTTGGTCCCATCAAAACATTATATGAATCAACCCTTATATATCACTCCACAACAATGTCATCCATCTTGATGCTAATTTTTTTAGGCAAAAGCTTCATAGGATGTACTCTTGTATCACCCTTTTAGTCAAATAAGAGCTTCAACACCTCTTATATTTTAATTTCATTCAACCCATTGACTATCCCCAATGGGTTTCCAACATCACTCTCATTACCAAACCCATAGGGGTAATTTTACTTTGTATTTAATTTCATGACCTCAACCTTACTTGTCCAAAGAATGGCTTCCCCTTGCCTAGCATTGACCAAATTGTTGATCTTACAACTAGACATGAGATATTGTATCTCATGGATGGTTTCTAGGGATATAATCAGATCTTGATCTCCCATAATTATTATCATAAGACTTATTTCATCACCCCTTAGGGAACCTTTTGCTATAGGGTCATGCCATTTGGTTTAAAGAATGCTGAAACAACCTACCAATGTGTGATGACCTACATTTTCCATGATCTCATCCATTAAATCATAGAAAAATATGTAGATGATGTCCTTTGGAAATCCAAATATTACATGGATCATCTAGATGTTATTAAAATTACATTTTAATTCCTAATCCACTTCCATGTCTGACTCAATCCTAAGAAATGTGTTTTTGGGGTCTTATCTAGAAAGCTTCTAAGATTCATCATCTCTCTTCAAGGAATCGAAGTAGAACCTACCAAAGTTAGAGTAATATTCATAATTCCACCTCCAATACACCTTAATCAGCTCTGTGTCCTATAGGGGAAGCTCTAATCCATCTATTTCTTTATCTCTTAGTTATCAAATAGGTGTCAACCTTCTCACCATCTTCTCAAGAAAGATACATCTTTTAAGTAGAATAAAGACTATAAAAAATCCTTTTGATTCACTCAAAGAGTACCTTCTTTCTCCATCCATCTTTCCCCTCCTAAATAAAACTAACCCCTACACCTTTATATCTCTACCACTGATCATTCCGTAGGGCCAATTTTCTTTCACTATGATGATAAAAACAAAGGGCAGACAATCTATGACATTAGTCACATACTTATATAGTATGAAAATTGATAAACCCATGCCAAGAAACTTTGCCTCACCTTAGTATTTGTGGCTAAAAAACTTCATCATTACCTCCTTAATCACAAAACCTATTCCATCACTAACATTTACCCCCTAAAATGCATGCACTCTAAACCATACCAAAACCAGTGTATGGCTAAGTGGATTATGATCCTAGCTGACTTTGACCTTGAGTTCCTCTAATAGAAGTGGATTAAAGGGAAAGTCATTGTTAATCAATTAGTCTAAGAAAATAACCAGTTATTGTATTTTTGGATTAGTCTATCACAACTCTTTCTCAAGAGGACATCACCTACCAAATGACCATGTTTTTTGATAGCTCAAAATGCTAGCATGGTGGGGTTAATAGAGTTATTTTCATTCCCCTCAATGAAAAACCTCTTTCCCTCTCTTTCAAACTTGAATTTGAATGTACCAACAACATGGCTGAGTATGAGTCCCTAGTAATATGTATCCAAACTACTCTAGCCTTTGGAGTTAAGATGATCATTGTCTTTGGAAATTCCCAACATGTGGTCAAATAGGTCAATGGATCATTACAATTAAGAATGATGTCTTGTAAAATTAAAAATATCTAGTAGATGTACTCTTAGCATATTTTGATCATTACCTTAGCCAATCTATTCCATGATATACCAACAATTTCATAGATAGAATGGCCTCCCTTGCTTCCTAACTTCCATCTCAACCATCTAATTCTAAACTCTTGATCACCATTAATTTTTTTTATCACACTATCTTATATCCAATCTGACCTCCCTACCATTTTTAGTGTGGAGTAATATCCCTCAAACATTTGGTATGAGCAAACCTTTAACTACCTCAACCTTTGTATCTTTCCTCCCAACCTCTCTATGAATGTTTTAAGAGCCTTTGTTCAGAGTACCTCTTGTTATACCATACTAGGAGGAATCCTTTACAAACATGGTTTTGAGAGCATCCTTATCTATTACCTACATAATCATGAAGCTTCCCGTGCTATCAAGGAAATGCATGACAAAATATGTGGGGGACACTTTAGTGGTTTAGCTATCACTAAATGTATCCTTCACCTTGGCTATTATTATCCCACCCTCAATCAAGACTATTGTGATTATGTAAAGAAGTACATTAAAGTTTAACAACGCATTAATTTTCATCATGTACCAGGCCATGGACTTCAATTATCCAAGGAATTTTGGCCCTTCTCTCAATGGGGAATAGACCTCATTGGAAAAATCAATCCTCATTCCTCATAGTGGCACCACTCCATCATCACTACCACTGAGTATTTCACCAAGTAGGTGGAGGCTATTCCTCTCATCTTGAGCAAAGTTGATAAGATAGTTGACTTCATCAACCATCATATCATTTGTCATTTTTTTGTTTCTCATAAGATCATCACTGATAATGGTAAATCTTTCAAAAAAACAAGTCCAAGGTCTTTGTGTTGCATTTGGAATCAAGTTAATATTTTTCTCACCTTACCATCCACAAGAAAATGGACATGCAAAATACTCTAACAAAATCCTCAAAAAGATCTTAACTAAAGTAGTCAATGCTTTTAGTCAAGATTAGCACCTACACATCCCTTTCTCTTTATGGGCCTATCAAACTAGCATTCAAACCTCTACAAGTGCTACCCCTTTCTCTTTAGTCTTTGGAGTAGAGGTAGTTTTACCTCTTGAGTTCCAAATACTCTCTCTTTGCATATTCTTACAAAACATCATTTATAAGAGTGACTAGAATCAAGATCATCAAGCATGACTTGAGCTACTTGATGAACACCATTTAGCAATTCTTGACCACCTTTATGTCTATAAAGATCAAATCAAGCATGACTACAATAAACACCTAAAAGAACAAAAAATTAACATTAGAGACTTTGTCTTGAATGAGAATAAACATTTAACTAATTTAGAGAAAAGTGAGTGAGGAAATTTTGATTTCAATTATCTTGGACCCTACATCATAACCCACAAGTATGGATTAGGATATTATCATTTGTACACTCTTGAAGGTAAGCCAAAACCTAATCCCCTTAATGTTTTGAATTTATATATATATATATATATATATATATATATAAATTCAAAACATTAAGGGGATTAGGTTTTGGATTACCTTGATAATATCCTAATCCATACTTGTGGGTTATGATGTAGGGTCCAAGATAATTGAAATCAAAATTTTGATTTCAATTATCTTGGACCCTACATCATAACCCACAAGTATGGATTAGGAGATTATCATTTGTACACTCTTGAAGGTAAGCCAAAACCTAATCCCCTTAATGTTTTGAATTTATTTATATAAATTCAAACTCATCCTTTGTCTAACTTAATCTTGTCCCCTGATTTATTATATTTTCACCCTCCTTATACCCTCATCCTATCCCTTTGAGGATAACCAATTACAACATGAAACCATGTGATTAAATATCATAGTCATAGCCTAATCCTAAATATGGGTACTACGTCTCTACCCATGGCATGGTTCTCATGGATACTTCTTGTCCCAATTATATAGAATTCCATGGTCATTATATCTCAAAATGACCCCTTTCACCTATCATTATCCCCTTGTGCTCTAGGTTTTGCCCTCATAAAGGTAAACCTCTAAGCCTAAATAGACTTGTCCATGTCTAACCTAGCATAAAAATAATTTGGGATACCAAAATATCACTTGGGTAAAATATCTATAGCACATAGACTACTCCCTAGAAGGACATATACCCAAAATTTATAATTGTTTAAAAAGATAGATTGATCCCTTGAAGGACAACTACAAAATAAACTAACTTGGACCACTTCCTCAAAGGATGGATAAATAAAATTTGTCAAAGAAATCATTTAAAGCTTCCCACATCAATAAACTTCATAAACCTATCAAAATAAAGCAATAAATAACCCTATGTCAAAATCAAAATATCCTAAGAAAGCTGCAATCAGATTTCACATATAGCATTAGTATATTTCTTACATCGATCAATATACACCTTGTATATGACATGGAATTGTATATTATGGTTCTTAGGTCACCTATATAAGGGGAAAACTAACCCATATAAGGTTACCTTACCTATCACCCATTTTCCCTTCATATCACCTAAAACCCATCTCCCCTTTATACCATCTACAAATAAAGGGACTTTGACCTTACTTGAAACAATGTGATCAAGACACCTTTTTATCAACTAACACATGATAATGTGAAGAATTTGAAGGGATTATATTCATTAGGCCAATCTAACTTCAGTTTTTTTTAGTCCTTACCAATGAAGGGGCATTATGCCTTTTTATTATCTTCTCATAATTGGTTCATTTATTCACTTAGACATAGGTCTTATTTTTTTTCTTTCCCAAAATCTATTTTTTTATTTAACTTACTTTATGTACTACCATAAAACAAAAAAAACCACATCACATATCTATGACCATGAGTATCATCATATCCCTACTCACAAGTCACATCATATATCACCATATCATAACCCTATATAACCATAATCATATCATCATATCCATGATCATAACTAACATATTTAACATCATAAAATAACTAATTATAATATCATAAACCACATAAAAAACCATAATCAAACCATATATAATCATAAACATCATGAACCTCATCAGATCTATAATAATAAACCATAACCATGTCACATGTCCATGATCATAACCATTTATCAAAACCATCATAATCAAAGCACCATAAACATCATAACCATATATGGAACCATAAATCATAAAAATCATATCCATGATCAAAATAAAACATCATGATAATCATGTATAATCATAAACATCATCCATAATCATCGCATGCTTAAGCTACTGAGTCCACATCTCATAAGCATAAACATAAACATTGAAACCAAAACCATGAACCATGAACTATAAAAAAAATTATATATCATCAGAAACATCATATACATCATGTAATAAACATAAGATAGTAAATCTAATCATGTGCATCTCTCTCTCAAAAATATACATCTCATTATATCGGCTCACAAGTTAGTATCAAAATCATATACATATACATATATCATATCATAAACACTATGCCCCAAAGGCACCACTACCACTGGCCCTACTTATATTATTACCACCTTCTAATGCCTAACCTCCCAAGGCACCTACCTACCAACCTACTAAAGTATTCCACTGACCTGGAGTCACTACCCCTAAACTACTTGGCAAACTAGCTTTATACTCACCTCATCGGGGCTTCTATGAAAATTGTGTAAAAACTATAGCCTCATAATATAAAAATTCCTCAACAATGACCAAGTATCATGCCATATGGATACTACCTAGTGGTCCTATCGATGCTATAGCTACTCTTCTCTAACTCAAAGTGTCCCTTTCTTGGACCACCAAGCCTAGTGAAGTTCTATCCTAGTCCCTCTCTCATATCACAGTCATAGCCTAACCTTATAATGTCACAATATATCCTTACAATGTGGCCACCTATCCCCATAACTCTATGATTTATGCCTATGTAGCAACCAATGTTAGTCCTACATGTCCATTAGGGTCACCTCCCTATACCTTACCTGTGGACCCTCACCAACTAGATCTACATCCATGGGCTACTTGCCCCTATCATCCAACCCAAAATCTAAAGTTGCATATAATGCCTAATACCATGCTACATACCCATCAAAAAAATAAACATCATCAATCTCTACATAGACTGGTAGCTCCTTATGATCAAGAACCACCCCTCAGGCTATGTCTCAAGAAGCAAAAACTCAACATCCTCCCTCCTATACCTTGGGAATAAACCTAAGATCCCCTATACTAGGCCAAACTACCTATGAACTTTACCAAATGGGATAAGCTAAGTCTCACCCTCTCTCCTCCCATTAATCCACCTCAAGATCTACAATGACAAAATATGCCATGTGTAGTAGGCCTACCTCATAAATCTCACATATGGCCTCCAAACCACATCCCCAACTATTGGGGCCTCCAATTCCTCCCTAAACTAATAAATATCCTTTATATCTCCCCTAGCTCCTATGAGTGCATATTCACCCCTCCATCACATGAAGCCTACCCTAAAGTCCAATTGGGCATACCCTTCCCATGGTAACCCCATCAGCCTCAGGATCCTAATATGATTGTAGGCCCAATAGTGTAACACAAACCCCACATTGATGCCATGTCTTTGATGAGCTAAAAAACCCTATAACTATAACTATATATATAAGATGTTTAAGTGGAGATGTTTCTTGGTTAGATAGTGTTTGGGTGGGTATCAATTTTACTGGTTCATATATATATATATATATATACACACACACACACATACATACATATATATATATATATACATACATATATATATATATATATATGTATGTATGTATATATATATATATATATATATGAACCAGTAAAATTGATACCCACCCAAACACTATCTAACCAAGAAACATCTCCACTAAAACACCTAGTGTTATATATGGAAACCAATCACTGCTCAAATTTGGCAAAGTAAAACAATAAACTACCATCATCATCATTGGCATCAACTACCTATCATCTATGGCTCTTTGATATAGAGTTCTATAACTAAAGTCATTGGCATGCCACCTAGCGAATCTATGATCATCACCATATAAGAGATACATATGATCATCTCTCTCCTTGATCTCAATATGATATATCATCTCCCCCCAATTGGGTGGTTGAGTATTCCTATATACATCCTCTAGTAGGATGTTCATCTCTCTTTTCAATAATATAAATGTGCTTATGGCTAGATCCCATCTCTTGATGAGGGCCATGATCATCACCACATCTCATAACACATGCTAGAAATGCCTCATCACATTGAGGCTAAACTCCTCCATGTGTGTCTATTCATCCCATGATGGATCTCCAAAAATATTTGAGGTACCCCATTCCACATCTAGATCAGATCTTGTGCCTATAAAAATCATTAAAAACACTTCTAGATTTATATTTAACTACTTTACCCATGGATTTCACCCTATTTTACCTCATTTCACATATTTACTACACACTTACCTTTTTTCTTTTCTATCTTTACTAATTTATCATATTTTTTATCCCACCCTAAACCCACATCACCCACATTCTAAATGCTAAAAAAACCTAACCTTCATCAAATAACATTTTACCCTTAAACCCACTATCCTTAACCTTTCATAAAACACAATCTTACCAATAAACATATTGATTTTAAATTTTCCTTAACCTTTTATCCAAACAACCTAACCCTTTCATCAATCATCAATGATCACTATGAACACCAAAATTTAATTAAACTTTTATCCTTGGTCCTCAACTATCGATGGTTGAGTATGACCATCGATGATCATTGTTTGTGATCATCAATGGTGAAAACCTAACTGTACCCTACCCCACAAACCACTCAACCACCCACACTTGATAAACTCATTACCCTATCATTCTTATCTACCCTACCCCCAACCTAAATACACTTCCCAATTCCTATTTTACACAAAAATTCAACAAATAAATAACATACCTAACCTATTATCTAGGGCAAACCTAAAACCCTATCAAAGAACAAAAAAACTAATATAATTCAACTATCAACTTACCAAATCAACCTAATCAATCAAATTCAAGGTATTATTTACCTCATACGTTGATCATCATTAAGGAAGAAGCCTTACTCCCACTGCTTGACCATGTCCTCATCTACCCTACATCATCTAGTCCACCTTATTAGTAATCAATTGATAAACATTCACCTAGTCAACACCTTGACTCCACTTCATTAGTAATCTTGATTAAAATCCAAACTCACAAATGCATGGGAGTCAAAGAAGTGAATAGATAAAAATGAAAATTATTTTCTATTTTTCACTATCTATCCTCTAGCATTTTAGGGTTTCCCCTTAATTATCAATGGTTAGGGTGACCATTGATAGTCAATCTTTAGACCCATGACCATTGATAGTTAGGATATCACTTTTTAACTTTTAGGTACCTACACCTTAATGCCACCTTGGAGGCAAACTTTCTCCCACCCACCTAAACCATTGGATATTACCATTCCCTAGCCAACCATTAGACCATGTCCACCTTGATTTGGGCCATTTTATCCCAAATTATCACATATTTATGATGAGCATTGGTCCTTTTGACCACACTGACTATCCTTACCATGTTGAATATTTGAATTTGTACCACCTCATGCACACCAAAACATTTATATTTATCACGGAAGCACTTCCTACCTCAGATACCCATAAAACATTGACCCTATTTAGGATACTTGCATTTATGAGTGTTCTTAACCACCACACCTAAATGTTCTCATTTGGTCCACTTATCAATTAAACTTCTATAACTACACTTATTTTTACCAAATATGGCAACTTAGTATATGCATGATCTTGGATATCATATTTAGTCATATTTTTTGTGCATGTTTGCACTTCAAGTGCCCAACCACCATTATGACCAACCTTTTGAATCACCATAAACCACTTAACAAACCCTAACTTGATTTATATTTCACCTCATCGACTCCTAGTTTGAGTGGGAACACCTTCTCCCATAGTAAAGGAAACTTTTAACCCATAATCCATTTTTATTTTATATCTTACTAATATAAACTGCATAATAAAAAGAGGCAAAATGTAGACACCAAAATTATACACACTACAGTTTTAAATGTTGAAACACATTTAGATTAGACCATTACCCAAACCTTGACCATGACCCTAATTTAGGTTAGATAATTAGCTAACCAAATCACTAACTTACCCCTTTTTACCCCACTTAGCCTTTGACACTCAACCATCAATAGTCAAATCCCTTCCCTACCACTTCAACAAACACTTGACCAACTATGTACAAGCTAACATGACATAATTTAATATGTTCACCTTACCACCATAGTGATAACGCATCATGATGCATCAAAATTAGTACCCTAACTTCCTATTGAACTTTCTACCTCCATTTCTCTTTTCTTATAAAATGAGGGAAGTAGGAGGTGAATAGGTATCCATAATCATGTATTCTTGCACATAAGTAATCAAGATTCTAGCCAGTAGGTCTTCCTTCTAGAAATTTAGTAACTATAATAAAGACTCAAACCTTTGAAGAAATTGATCTTGAGGCAAAGTACTATTACTCTACCATAATTTCTCTAGGATCAGCCATTAGTTGTCAACCATCAAGTAACCAGCTAAGTAAATTTCCTATTATAAGCTTTATTTATTTAGTTTCTAACTTCCCTACCCAAACCAAAACTTTTTACATATCATATCTTAACCCTCAGACCTTAGCTAGATCCCAAAACACTTACTAAATAATTTTTTATCCTAAACTAAACCCTTTTCTAAACACATTTAGAATCCATAGGAACCATTGATGGCCACCCTAACCAGTAACTATCACCTTTAACCATTGATGGTCACCTAACTATTGATGACCAACTTAACTATTGATGGTTACCCCAACCACTGATGGTAATTATGGAAATAAATAATAGAAATTTAATTCTAACCCCTTTCCCCCAATCAAATCTAACTTTTTATGTCCCTATCTATTGATAGAGACCTCACCTAGTTTTTGAACCTAATCGGAACTACTTTAACACTAGTATTGACCTGTTATTTCTATATTTAGTTTATTTATCTTTATCAATCATCTATTTCTTCTTGTATTCCATTTTATTTCTTTCTATTATTTTATGAAATAACTTCATTTTTATCTCTTTTAACCTATTTTTTATCAAATAATGGATTGATAACCTCCTAGCGAGCTCATGCTTCTTAGATCTAGCTTACACTAGGTATTCCACCGTACTATCTTTTTAGCAATCCCTTTTTCATGAGTGATTTATTATCTATAGGTAATTATTCCTAAGATAAAGAGGATCTCTTCACACACATCTAGATCAAATGCACATAAGTAACTAGGTTCTTCTATCATACCCTTATTACTAGTTTCTTACCTCTTCTTTAATTAAGAAATGAGCAAAAATTGAGAGAAACAATATTCATAGGCTCATTTCATTCCCTCATAGTAGCTAAAACTTGATGATATATGATTGAAGGTTCAATGGGTAGTTTGAAATGGTTTACAAATATTGTTTCTAACCCAACCCAAGTAGTAATAGACCCATTGGGTAATTTAAGATAACAAACATATACTGCTTCCCCTAAGAATTAGGGAAAAAAGCCAATAGTCAACATCCTTATATTATACTTGGGATTTGATTAAGTCATCTTTAAGGGCTTAAATGTGTTATTCTATTGTTTGGACACCTACCATTATGAATTTAAAATAGAAATTGTTTGTATTTTTGGGAAAATTAGGAGCCATGCTTAGGATAGACAAATAAAAATAGCCTCCTTATCCAAGCTAGGCCATGTTGGCCATTAGTAAGGACTGGGGTATTATGAATGGGTTAACAAAAGGGGTGGATGAAAATATCAATGAAATACCAGCTGACTAGATGAGTTTAACTCTTCCTTTATCTTTGTTATCTCTCTATTTTGTAATTTATAATTAGTGCATTCTAAGATCTCCAAGTTATCCCCAAAAAATGTTAGTTAAGTATTAATCCTCCTACTCTCCATCTTAATATAACATTTAGATTACTGGGATAGAAGGACTCTAAAATTACTTAGCTTGAGCTTTCAACTAATGAATTTAAATCATGGTTTAGGCCCTTTTTCTAGCACCATAAACATGTTGATGTACATTTTGACATAGTCAATAATTAGATAGGGGTTGTTAATCCTTGGACTCTCTTAAAAGGAGAGAGATATCATGAAGAATATAAATCCCTAAGGTCTAAATGTAACAGGTCTTGGTATAATGGTCTTCACTTAGTTGTCTGATGTGAACTATTCCATGTAATGGCTTGTTTTAATGATTTGAGGCTCAGTTGATTATGACTAAGGGATTGAAAAGAGGTTATGCACTTATTTTTTGATAAATTTACAAGGTCTAGCATAAAAAATTAGTATTATAAGATTTAATTCCTAATAGATGCTAACTTTCCTCATTAGTTTATCATGCTTAAGAATATAATAATACAATAATGATGATAAACTTCCAAACAGACACAAACACACACACAAGATAAATAGTTAAATTTAAAATGTTATGCCCTTAGATTAACTTGATCATAAAAAAAGAAAAATATTAAGGATAAAGAGATAAAATGCTTTCTATGAACATAAATGAACATAGAGTTATCTAGCTGAGTGAATCCCATAAAACTAATCTTTAGTTGAGTTAGACCTAGCACAAATCTAAATAAATATGATAAAAGAGTTTGGGGGGAGATTGATTTTAAGAAATAAGGACATAACTACTATAAAAATGTGTAAAGAATGACAACACAAATTTAACAATCTTCCAATTATCAAGATTCTTATTTTTTATTAACAATGTCTTGAAATTCGTATAATCATCAAATATTAAATAAACAACTATGTCACTACAAGGGATAAAATAGGAAAAGGGAAGATATTATCCTAAAAAGTAAGAAAAAATCTATTTATATATGTCTCCTTTCATAATCCATAAATATTTAGCCTTTTTTTATGGAATGGGAGATTATCTTATATAAGCATGCAGGACTTAAGAGGTTAAATGTAAATTCAAATTAAAATTCACCCACTAATGGGGAAGTTGTAGAAATCATCGATGTGGCTAGTCCACTTGAGGTTTTTTGGGAATGAATCCCGCTCAATTATATCATATAAAAATTAATGACCATGTTGGACCAAATCAAGAATGAACACCTATGGTGGAATGTAGTTGAGATTGTATTGGGATAGTCAACCACCCATGTCCTACATAGTTATATCGATTCCTCTTCAAGGCATATATTTTTTCCTTTATGATTCATGCTTAACCTTGATGTTTAGGCCATGCTAATGATTCCCATATTTTTCATGATTTAGTCCAACTATGATTTAATTTTGTAAATAAAATTATATGCATAGTCTATTCTTAGCCTCTTTACAATTTTAATAGCTAGATGGGTTGTCAAATTTAGGATCATGCCTTACTGGCTACACAACTAACGTGTCCTTAGCTTTGATAGGTTAGTACCATATAACTTGTATATAAAATTTCTTGGGTAGCTCCTACTCTACACCATGTGGTGGTTTATCATACACTAGGCTATCATGAGCTTTGACATCTCTAGACACATGACACATCTTGGTTGTGTCAGGATCTCCTAATTCCTAACATCTCCTTCATCTCTATGATACTAATGTGGTATACATTGAGGACACATTGTGACTTTCCACTTGATTGGGCTCTCCTATGCTTTGACATCTCTATTAGGGATAGGAGACTAACCACTCTACCTTCGGTTAATGTGGCACATCCTGGTTGGGTTATGGCCTTGATTTCACCACTTTAAAACTCATTGATGTCTAATGTTTATATCTATATCCTTTAATTTCACCATATCCATGGACAAATGGCATCTTTTTGCTCTTACAAGCACTTGATATTTTGGCTTTTTTGTTGCCATGCATCACTCCCTCAGCTCTCTACACTTTAGGATAATGTTGAATGGCTATATTCTTTATTTATTTTAGGCCCTATAAAGAGCCACCACATGGGGTTTTTTTAAGGCCTTTAAACCATAGGAATATTAACCTTTGGTTGGATATTTTAATTCCCCTAAGCTTCTATAATTTTGTGCCTCCCTGTGACTTTTTCTTTAAGTCCTCAGAAATTTTGTCATTTTATTTTTTAGTTTATGTGGCCTTTTATTGCTCTTTAATTACTTAGTTGAAGATTTCAGTGATTTTTTATTTTTCATTCCTAGATGAAGAAATATTTCTCCATGTAGCATCATCTCACTTTTTTGAGATCTTGGTTGGGCTTCAAATTTACACAGACCACCCTGAGATAATGGAGTAGTGGGATTTTTCCATGTGGCATCATCCCAGTTACCCACTTTCCTAGAGGTTCTATGATTTATATAAACATATATGAGATATACGAGTAGTTGGATGATCCTACATGGCATCATCTTATTAACCCACTAGCCTAAAGGTACTAAACTTGTATAGACATCTCTGGAATAACATAGTAGAAAGATTATATCACATGGCATCATCCCACTAGCTTGTTATCCTAAAGCATTAATGACATCATTACCCCAACAACCTAGCTTGAATAAAATTGACTAAGTCTTGAAATACTTTTGAATAGCCTCAAGATCACTAGGAGATCAACACATGGGACTATGAACCTTTAAAGAGAAACAACTAAGTCCCACTAAGCGAAAAAGTGACACATGACTATGGGAAAGTTAAAAAATTGACTAAGTCATTTGAAGAAAAAAAAGTGTCATGTGGATCTAGGAGGAAGTCAAAAAATTATCTAAGTGATAAATTAATTTTTTGAAGGGATAAAAACCATTATGAGTCATGAAATCTTAGCATGCAGACCTAGGAAACTTTGAGCACCTGCAGGTAAAAGAGAAAAAAGCCTAGTTAGTAAATTTTGAATTTAAAAAAGTAAAGGCTAAGAAAATTTAAAATAATTTGACTAAGTCATTTTTAAATGTAATGAAGAGGCATGAAAAATAATCAAAATAAATCCATTCAAATGTAATTTTTTTTCCACTTTAATGAAGTTAACTAAGGCAAAACATGAGCTGAATGAAACATGTAAATAATTTAAATCAAATTCAATCAATAATTGACTAAATTGTTAAGGAAAAGTGGTAGAAATTTTTGACGAAATTAAATAATCTACACAAAATTAAGCTGAAATAGTCTAAAAGGAAGCTCTGAATGCATCTCAAAACACAAGAAATAGAAATAGACTAAGACCTAATAAACTTATGTAAATTTAGAAATTTTAAATCAAAGCAGTCTAAGATAAGAATTTCCATGCCAAGTGTTTTTATAATGCATAATTAAGTTTACATGTTTGGATAAAATCATGAAGCACATCCATATTTCAAATCTTTTCATCTAGTAAAATGGGCATTTTAAAAGGCTAATTTAATAAAAAACCATAATGAAATATTAAAAGGTATAAGACTAGACTCTAATGCAAAATGAGGGTCCCTAATTTGAGACTAAAAATGGGGCATGTTGTGAAATAAAAAAACACTTATAATGATCAAGGAAAGAGGTGTTCCATACATCTTTCCTATAGTTGATAATAACCGACACTAGCTAGATTTGTCTACTACCAACAAAGACTATTTCCTAAAAATAAACCTATATTTATGGTTAGATCATCAATATAGCATGTTGTTATCATGAGGAATTATTAAATTGGATCTATATATAAAAAAATAGGGTCTCATTCAAAAAGGATCTGACACTTATTTGTGATACACCTATACACTATTACACATTAAGAAAATGTGCCCTATTCTACTTAATTTGCATACATATCACTAGGATCAGTCACAATCCAAGTATGAAGGACTCAAAATCTAGTTCAAATTAAGAATTATAAAGTACCAAATCCAATCATTAACTACATACACATAACAAAGGAGTATAATTTCATATTTACACTAGGTGGGAGAAATGCATGTCATTTGATTTCCCTCCTTGGAGTATTAAATACATATGAAACATCCAATCATTAGGTGGGGGTGATTGGGCTCAACTAAGCCCATTATACTTCCCTCATTTTTGTAGTTTTTAATCCCTCAAAATTATGTCTAGGATTTCAATATAAAGGAGGTTCATTATTAAATTATACACATCACTAAGATTCAAGATTAAAAACATGAATCAAAAGAAATATAGTCACAAGTGATCATACAGTCACTATAATGCACTTCCACTTAGGTTAATATTATCCAATAGGTCATTATTTTAGAACTGAATAAATTGCATGTGTGTTTATCCTTGTTTTTCACTTCTAGAACATATTGATAGTAATAGAGTTAACTATATTAGCTAAGTATTGTTATCTTTTTATTAATTCCCATATTTAACATATAATTTTTAAAAAATAAAAATAATTAATTGTTAATCATCTACATTCAAATGTATGTTTAAATGTCATATTTATTTATCCAAATTATATTTCAAAGTTTTATATTAATTAGATTAATCTCACTCATTAATCCAAATTAGGGTAAAACATAATGATAAACATGTACACATATTAAATAGTGTAAAACCCTAGGTTTCCATTAGGGTTTATTCCTTCTATGGTTTCATATTTTTATCTTAGGGTTTTATATTTGATTTCTGATTTTCCCCATAAAAAATACAATAATCTTTCACCTTTGGACCTAGATTTATACATTATTGCAATGTCCCATCATATGCATTTAAATAAGGATATTTACATTGTACCTCTAAAATGAATTGATAGATTAAGTTAGACCCATATAGATCTTGATTTAATTCCTATTACTACATCTAGAATGGATGTAATGAATGTTTCTTCTTATTTTGATGGTGTGATTCTTTATGAATATGTGCAAATATATGACTGTGTTGATATGTCTCCATTGGAACATGATAATAAATATAATTATGAAGGGATAAATATAATTTATCTCAATGAACTTAATGGGTTCTAAAGTCTTATCAATGTTTATTGAATAATACTATCACTCTTCTAAAGAACTAGATAAAGTTGTCAAATTGATCCTAGCATATAAATTCACATAAAAAGCTAGGTTTTAAACATTCCATGTCCTTCATAAGGATACATTTACCATTATTATCCAATAATTTTAATCTAATGTCTCCAAATAAATTATTCATAACACTATTATTTCTATCATTCCCATGCCTACACCTTCCATGACCTATGTGACATCCACCTAAAATATGGGGGAATTATAGGGATTTTAATATGTTATGATTCCCATTATTACATAGGTTAACTTCACCCCACCTAGTATGAATATGAATATTCCATATCCAAAATCACCTAATAAACATTTATTTATGCAATTTATTAAAACTTTGCATACCAAGATATTCAAATTAGAGCAAGGTGCATCGAGATATAACCATATACTGGATACATAACTCTTATTCCATAACCCATTGGTTCCTAAGATAATAACCTACCCTTATATATATTATTGTTATCTCCAAATATCCCATTTTAAAAAGTTAAAGGTTCTTTTGATAAAAATATTATACATCTACTTCAACAATGAATCTCTAATAAAAACCTTGTTGAACATTGTTCATTTTGTTGAAGTTTGGAATTAATGTTGTCACTGATGTCAAAGGTTTGTAAGAAAGGTATTTATAAGTTCATTGAATAATGTTCTTGTTTGAAATAATAATTATAATTTATGACATATAATAAATGTATAAGAGCATTAATAAGTGTTTCAAGGTCAATTTTCAAGTTTTAAGAGCTTGAGAAGCCTAGTCATTACATTGGTTATTACATAAAGAGACCTTTTGAGAAGGTATGAGATTAGTAGCCTAGTGAGATGAATTATAAGAGTAATAAGGGTATGTATGATGTTATTTGAGAATTAAAATGAGGCATTATATCATTTATAATAATATTAGAGTGATCCTATAGGGGTAGGACCTACAAACCTAGCATGCATATAAACTAGTTATAGACCTTGCCTGACCTAATAAAGTGTCATGAGATATTGCTATGGCATATGAATAATTTATGGTAGTTTTTGAGCATGGTAATATATTTTATGTCATGTATATTATGTGTTTACATCTTGGAAAGTTTTTATAAGTTCAGTTAGAAGGCCTAATATGACTTGTAAATCAAGGCCTAGAGAGCAAAGAGAGATATGATGACTAGATGGGGTATTAGGTTCAAATTACAATGAAATAATGATCATGCAAGAATTTTAAATGGTTTTATAGTTTTTACTAGGTGTTTTGACCAATTTTGAGGTCAAATTTGGTAAGAAAAGGCATGAAAATGGTTTTTAAGGTTTCTCAAGTGCATAGAATGAAGGGTTTTCAACCTGAGAAGGACTTTAAAGTGTTCATTGGAACATATAACCTCTAAATGGGAAATTTATATGTTTATTAGATATGGGGAAATGTAATAGATAAGATATCTAGCCATTATTTTTGTAAATGAGGGGAAATGCTTTATGAATAAGCATTAACACTAAAAATAATATTAACCCTAAAACCCTAACAATAACTCAATGTAAAAAATATTATTATAGAGTGATTATAATGTTTTTTTATGGATATTTATTTTATTTAAACATGTATCCAACTCTACCAAGCACCTGCAGGTGTGATTGTTTTTTTAGGTGAGTGGACCCTACATGAAAGGCCTTATTTTTTAGAGCTTTGTTGTACTAGTTAGAGTTGACCAAGTTAAAGTTAATAAATGGATTAATTAGGAATATTAATACTTTTATTTTATTTTCATTATGGTTTATAATTATTTTATATCCCTTAGGGGTGCTAAACTAGTCATACAAGTTGACTAGTTACTAACAAGCCTAATGGTGCAAACAATGAGAAACCCAAGTAGAAGTGAGAAGGTGATCAGGGATGTGTTATCATGGATTAGGGATGAATTAAAGTGCATGGAAATTTTTTAAATAACTTTAATAAATTTTAATATTTTATATAATATTTTTAGATCATTTTATATATCAAAAAGTTGCTCTCAAGTTGACTTGTCTAGCTCAATGAGGTCTGTGTATAGTGAGGTCATGAGATTGGTCAAAAAGACTAGTATTTCCATTATAGATTATGATAATTTTTTATGTAGGTTGTTTTTAAAATGTTTTAATATCATTTTCATTCTTTAATTTCTTTATTTTGTTTCTTTAGGTGCCATAAGTTCATCTTTTCATGACTCTATTTTGAGGTTAGTTGGCAATTCTAAGTGGGCTACTTCAAGAGAAGGGTTTAATTCTTTTTACCCTGAGTTTTGGATTATAAATCACATCATGATGACTTTGAGGTCATGTATATTATTTATATATTATTTTTTTTCATGGTTATTTATCAAAATTATGTTTATGTTTCAATTTTTCAAGATAGACTTTCTAGGTATGCATAGGCCTAATTATGAATAGTACTAATGGCATTCTTCAAGTGGTGATTGGAGATAAAAGTTTTCATGGCCATAATATGAGGTTATTAAGGAAATATTTGAGTTAAATATGATATTTTATATACATTTGAGAATTTTGAGAGTGTTTTAAAGAATTTAAAGGGTAATGTATGCTAATGAAATCATAATTGAATTAGGTATCCTTAAGGCCTAAAAGGGATTTTTGCTCCTATATGCTATGATTGACCTATTTTAATGTTTTTTTTTCATATTTTTTATATGTCCTAAGGATTATTTTATTAAAAATATGAGTTATAAAGTGTTTATAGATGACCAATAGGTGTATGAGCATGAGCGTAATATAAGAACAAGAACTAATAGGCCTAATTGTCTAGTTAGAGATTGAGAGAGCTGAAGCGAAAGAAATATAACTTTAAAGATATAAAGGATTTATTATATAAAATTATTAGGATATATAAAAACTATAATGAATATCTTATTTGGATAATTTAGATGATTATCAAGGTCATATGACCTAAGTCAAGAAGAGGGCTAATTGAGTGAAGAAGGCTAGAGACCTATTTGAGAAGGAAAAAAGTGTGTGAAGAGATAAATAAGGATATCATCATACATTTTATGAGAAAAAAAGGATTAAAAACGTGATCAAAGGTTTGCGGTGGTTGATTTGGTGTTGAGTCATCTAGGGGTTGATACCTCTTTACAAGTGGGTGCATTGCTAGTTGGGGTTGGTGTTCCAAGTAAAGTTGGTGCTTCACTAAATCTTTATTTTTTTCTTATAATATTATATTACATTTTAATAATTAGTGGGTTTTATTACTCTTGAGGATTTTCCACTCAAATAAGTGTTTTATGTGATATGTTCTTATCTCATACTCATGGCTTTTAATGTGTTTCCAGTACACTACATTATTTTGATAATTCATGAATGTTAAAATAAATTTTTAATACTTATTAAAGACTAATTCACCCCCTCTTAATTATTATGCTTCAAAAATTTTGTATCATATCCTAGTCCTTTAAGTCAAGTCTAACATCTTGAAGGTGATTCTAAGAAGCAAAATGTTTTTTTATGATCAACATGAAGAAGACAACATCTATGATGAAGAAGTCTAATATGATGGTAAAGAAAGAAAAGGTGTATTAGACCTTGGATCTAAGATCATAAGTACCCTTGATGACTTGAAACATCAAAATAAGACTATCAAGGATATAAAGAGTTATTTATAAGAGGTCAACACAAGGTGTAAGTCAAAGGAAGTTGAGTATGACTAGTTAAAGAAAGAGATATATTACTTAAAGGTTGAGCATGAACATCTCATAGACAAAGTGAACAAGTTTGAGAGAGAGCAAGAGAATTTATAATAATTCAAGATTACTAACATGAAAAGACCAATCAGGAAATACAATGTTATAAAGGATAAGTCATCATGGAATCATGGTAAGTACATAAATGTTTTTTTCTACATCTATCATAATATATGACACATTGAAAGATTTTTATCTGAGTTAGAAGGTCCACAAAATTAAACAAGACATATGAAGATCCTATAATGCATAATAAGGATCAAACATTCGTATGGAAGCCAATGTAAGCCAAGATGGATCATATTGAGCTCAAGAATCAAGATGGAATATTTACCAAGGAGGAACAAAAGACCAAATAGGACTCTATGCTAGATTAGACTACCTTACACATTCAATATTAAGGCATGAAATTGTGTGTGTGTGTGTGTGTGTGTGTGTGTGTGTGTGTGTGTGTGTGTGTGTGTGTGTGTGTGTGTGTGTGTGTGTGTGTGTGTGTGTGTGTGTGTGTGTGTGTGTGTGTGTGTAGTATATGATTAAGCCACATGACAAGAGAAATAAAAAAGATCATCTCATTGAAAAAATGTTTTAGGAATAGTGAAGTTTGGAGACAACACAACTACCTATATAGTTGGTAAGGGTGTCTGGAGAAGACCAAGAAATAAAATTTGTTATATGTGGAAATTTTGAAACATAACTTAATTATTATGATTCAAATGTGTAATCAAGGAAACATACTAATATTTTATGATAGAGGGTGTGAGATAAGGAGATCCAAATTAGGAAGGCTAATTGCCAATGTCAAGAGGACTGAGAACAACTTATATGTTTTGAATTAGATCAAGAAGGAGATATGTTTCATGAGAAATATATATGAAATTTTGATATGGAATAGAAGGATAGGTAACCTAAACTTTGATAACCTAGTCAGGATTAGATCTAAGAAGTTTGTGAAGAACAATCTTAGGATCATCAAACTTGCAAACATACTTTACAAGGCATGTCAACATGGTAAGTAGACTAGAATAAGGTTAATGTCCAAGGAGTTAATACACACTGATCTCTATGAGCCTAAAATATTTAAAATCATTTAAGGAGATATGTAATTTAGGTTACTCATTGATGATTACCCAAGAATGACTTGGGTTGCATTCCTAAAAGAGAAATTAGAAGCTCTCGACAAGTTCAAGGCATTCAAAGATTTTGATGAGAATTAGAAGAATGGGAAGATCAAGAGCCTAAAATAATATAGAAGAGGATATTTTTGGTTCAATGAGTTTGATTAATTATATGAGTTTCATGGAACAAGGAGAAAATTTTTAGTAGCTAAGACACCTCAGTAGAATGGGGTAATGGAAAGGAAGAATATGAAAATTCAAGAGATGGATAAAATTATGCTAAATGAGTATATATTATTTTATGGATATTGGAGAGAGGAAGTAAGCACTACTATATACATTTTAAATATAGGATATATAAGGAATAATGACAACAAGACTCATTATGAACTATAGAAGGATAGACCAATTAATGTAGAACACATTAGAGTGTTTGGGAGAAAATGTTTCATCAAAAGAGATGATGAAGACTTGGGAATTTTTTTTTCTAGATCTAATGAAGGCATATTATTAGGATTTTAATCAATGAGATCAACCTATAGATGTTATAACAAGAGACTACAAAATATAGTGGAAAGTACCAATGTGAAGATTGATGACACAAGGAAATCTCACTCACAATCAAAGAATACTTTAGAGAATCTAGACTTAAAGAATGAAGAGGAGACTATCAAAGTTGATGAGGAAGAATAAATTTTTTTGAAGATAGATATTCAAATAGATTACCTTGAATCTCAAATAATTAGCAACAATAATGTAGATATGCAAACAAAAAGAAGTCTAGTAAGTAATCTAAATCAAGAGAATATTAATCTATTATCCAAGATTGAACTCAAGATTATTATATAAGAAAGAAAAGACAAATTTTGGATAGGTGATATTAATGAGGAGTTATATCAAATATATAATAATGAGACTTAGGAACTAGTTCCTAGGCTTAAAAATAAGAATGTCATTAGCATAAAATTGGTGTTTAGAAATAAGTTGAATGAAGATGGAGAACTCACTAGGAACAAGGCTAGATTGGTATGAAAGGGATATACACAATTTGAAGGGGTAGAATTTGAGGAGACCTTTGAACTAGTAGTAGGATTAGAGGCTATTAGATTATTTTTAGATTATGTAGGATTTAGAGGATATATGGTATATTAGATGGATGCCAAATCTACCTTTTTAAAAGGGAATCTATAAGAAAAAGTGTACATTGACAAACATGAAGGATTATCACTATCAGATGATAAAAACTATGCTTGTAGATTGAAAAATGATCTCTATGGTCTAAATCAAGCTCCTAGAGCTTGATATTCTAGGTTGGACAACTATCTATTTGATCAAGTATTCAAAATATGAGTTATAGATAGTAATTTATACATCAATACAAAAGATGGCCATCAACTAATAGTAGTTGTCTATGTGGATGACATCATCTTTGGTAGAAATAATGGTAACATGACAAAGGACTTCATAAAGGTAATGAAAAAAGACTTTGAGATGTCAATTCTAAGAGAACTATCATTATTTCTTTTGTTGTAAATCACTCAATAAAAAAAGGGTATATTCATCTCACAAGCCAAGTACATAAGAGAGATGTTTAATAAGTTTGAGTTGGATGATTTCAAGGTAGTTAGTACACCCATGATCACATGATGTAATTTGATCAAGGAAGATGAGTCTTCAAAGGTCAATTTGACATCATATAGTTCAATGATTATAAGTTTGTTATACACCACTACCTCTAGACTTGACATCATGCAAGTAGTAGGTCTTGTGGGAATGTTTCAAGTAGATCCAAAGGAAAATAATCTACAATTAATCAAAAGAATATTAAGGTATCTCAAGGGTACGATGGAGTATGGATTGTGTATCCAAAAAATAAGGAGTTTAATTTGATATCTTACATAGATGTAGATTGGGGAAGAAGTATAGATGATAAGAAGAGTACCAGTGGAGGAGACTTCTTCCCAGGTGGGTGTTGTTGACAATATTAGCCTAGTAGGTCAAATTGTCACCCCTACCATTTAAAACTTTTAATATCATCCTATTTTGTCTTGTGAGTCAATTATTGGTCTTGAAAAGTCCTTGAACTAATCCATGATTAACAGGCCTTTTTGAGGTATTCACTTTGGTTTTTAGAGGATTTTTTTGTGAGAAAAACATCATGGAGGCTTCTTTAGGTCCTTATAAGGTCATTTTAAAGAAATTTAAAGGGTTATTTTCTTTACAAAAGGTCCATCTTCAATAAACCTTTAAAAAAGGAATTATTTTTAAAAAAGGGACTTTTCAAAAAGTCTAAGGCATTCTTTCAGGAAAGGGACTTTTCAAAAATTCTAAAGGATTCTTTGCAAAAAGTATGAAGGGTCCATTTCAAAAAATTTGAAGGGTTCTTTGCAAAAATTCCAAAGGGTTATTTACAAAAAGTTTGAAGGGTACTTTCCTTTCAAAAAAGATATTTTCAAGGTTTTTGAAAGACCATTTCAAGAAAGTCTGAAGGGTCCATTACAAAAACTCTGAAGGGCACTTCTTAGAAAAGGGGTTATTTTAAAAAATCTAAATGGTGTTTTCCTTTTGGAAAGGGCATTTAAAGAAAAAAAAAAGGGGAACTTTTCAAAAATATAAAAGTCCATTTTCAAAGAAAAGTTTGAATGAATTGTTCAAGTCTAAAAGGTCTGAATGAATTCATTCAAGAAAAATTTTCTAGTGAAAAAGATCGAAGACATAATTTCCTTCAGACTTTTTGTTTGAAGGAATTGTTCAAGGTAAAAAGTTGAAGAATTTATTTCAGGAGAGAAGTATGAATGAATTCTTTCAAGTCAAAAATGCTGAAGCAATAATCCGTGGACAGATTATTTGAAAGAAAAGTCCATTTTCAAAATTTTGAAGAAATAAATCCACAAAAAAAGAGGAAAACAAAAGACCATAAGCAAGTCAAAAATTCTTTTGAAGGAATAATCTTGAAGAAAATTCAATGAATTCTTTCATAAAAAAGGCCGAAATAAATACCTCAAAGAAATTATTTTGAGGAATTATTTGTAGGAAATGGTCGAAGAGAAAAAAATTGAAGGAATTGATGATATTTACATAGACGCCAACCTCAACCTCAACAAATAGCCATTTGGATTCAAATAACAAATGATGGGCCCATAAATGTCAAAGTTTGATCCCTGATAAATAGATATTCGCAAAGGTCAATTTTTCAAAGGGTTCATCAAGATTTTTGTGAGCTTGACACTTATCAAGATCTCATGATCAGATATTGATGATAATGGGAGTCTAAGAATGTAGTAAGAATCATGCCAAGTTTTAAATGCAAGGATAAAATCATTCACATTTGGTAGAGACATTCAACTACTTTCGACATGGCTCTATTGGTTCTATCAAAAGGGTCTTGAATGCATGAAGGGATTGAGGAGATTTGTAGTGATTTTAGATGGTTGATCTCATGATCAAAGTACTTGCATGCATTTAATATTGAGGAGCTCTAGAATAAAGAGGGATCCATAGTTATTGGTAACTTCTTCTCTCAATTCCACACTCTAACATGCAAGTCCCTCTTATCTCTTGTCCTTTCTTCTATATATACAATCTTTCAAGCCATTGTAAAGATTGATTTTTCCATGTTTGGAGAACATATACATTTTGCCTCTTTTGATGAATAAGACAAAATTCATATCTCATCAAAAGCTTGTGTTTGATAGCTAAAGCTTCCTCTCAGATTATCCTTTCCATTATACCTATTTATAGGTGTTAAGTTCATCCTTTTAGGTCACATAATGTGCTCTATCATCTTGTTTGTATGGCAAGTGCAAGATCTATCTAATGTCTTTGATAGAACTATTGAATAGTTACCTTAGATCATGCACAAGCCTAAGCACCTATGTGAAATACTAATGCTCAAAGGTTTCCATTTGAGTAGCATAAATATATTAACATCCTTGTTCATCTTATCAATGCATGTCAAGTAGATGAACATCATATTTTTAGTGTATCATCATCATAGATAGGATTTCCCTTCTTGTTTATTTCTTACCTTTTCCTTCTTCCTTTTTCCTCAATAATTTATGGCATAGACTAGGGATCCTAATTGATACACCAAAGGGAGTTATCCCTTATAATATAGAGATTTAATCCATTTATTAGGTCACCCATAGCCTAGGATTGTTTTTATGTTTCATTAGACTATGAATGACTAAAACTACCTTCACAAGGGTGTGAGTCTGATTAAAAATATTTTTTGTCATGTCTGGTGGGACCCTCTTTCTCCTTGGCATATTTGAATTTTGTATCTAAGGAGAATTATTTGTAGTAGAGGATAATATCCATATTCATCACAAGCTAAATAGTTTTCAAGTTACAAAGTTCATAGCATCATTCAGGTAATTCTTTCATGCCAAATATTATCACAAGGTTGGCTAGTAAAGGTATTCCTTTTGAATTTATTGATTTTCCTTATACATCATATAAGAGATCAAGGTTTAGTAGGAAAAATCCATATCCTCAAAAGCAATATTTATCTCATGGTTATCCTACTATTTTAAACACTCCAATCCCCACTATCCAAATGGCTATTAGAAACTAGGTGTTTATTTCATTTAATAGAGGTAACTCATTGAATTTAGCCTAGTTTGATGACATTCCTATGTCTACCCTCAACAATATCCCATTTTTCTTAGGAGAAATTCAAACAACCCCTATCGAACACATTTAGGATGTAGTCAATCTATATTCATTCCATAATGTTGTTTAGGATAATGTTGCTACTAGATTAGTTGATTCTTCCTTCAAAGGAAAAGAATTATAGTGGTATATAAATCTCCCACTAAATTTCATTTCTACCTAAGATGAATTGGGTACAGCCTTAGTCAAGCAATTTGTGGACAAATCTGGTCACCTCTCTTTGTTAAGTAGTTAACTACCATAAAGATATATCCTCATGAGTTCATGTCTAATTTTAACCTTAGGTTCTAAAAAATATGGAATAGGATACCTATGTTGATTAGGCCATCCCCTGAATATGCATTCTAGTATTATTTAAAATCCCTTAACTATGACATTAGTGTGATGATACAATCAATGGTTGATACTAATTTGCCAAATGATTATGAGGTTACAATAAGGGTAGAGAATAGTTTGATACAAGTTGATAAGCTTTTTCCAAGACCTCTAATTCCTATACTCCTAGAATTTAGGTCTATTCTAGCCCCTCAAATTCCTCAAATTCCATCATTATCTCTTATACCGCCCCCTCAAGCTTAAATTAAAACCCCTACTAGTCAGGCTAGTGAGATAGGAGAGTTGAAAATCTTGCTAAAGTCCTTTGGGAATGAAATATTAAAACTCAAGAGGCTAAAATTTTAGGCTAATAGGCATTATCAACAACAAAATCAAACTACTTATGTGCCCTTTAGAGATCAAAGGCCTCCTTATCAAGGTTTTAAAGAGAATAGACCACCTAACCAAGGACAACGAACCATAACTCCATCTAAGCCATATGTTTACCTTGATACTAATTCTAATTCTACTTAAAAATCCCTTTTTCCCATCCCACCTTAAAATAACTTGATGCAAGAATTAGGTTGGCAGCCCTCAAATCTCAATGATGCTCAAAACTAGGCCTTGGTATCACAAAACATCGCTATAATACAAATGACACAAGAAGAGTTTTATTTTCAAGAAGATTAGTACCAAGATACAAGTTTGGAATCATAAGGTTAAACTCAAAAATTTCAATGGAAGCATGATGTAATTAATGTGAATTGGCAAAAGGATGATCATGTTGTTTTTACTCAAGGTGTTGAGTTTAACAATACAAGTGGTAAAGTTGTAGCTATAACTAGAGATAAAAGAAGATCCATTGATGAGAATGAATAGGTGAAAATAACTCAATTACTCCTAATATTTTTTCCAAGAGTACAAAAGAGCAACTTTCTACCCCTACGAATCAAAAAAATAAAAATATAGAGGTTAGTAAAGTTCATTAGATACCTCTAATTCATGAGTAGCCAATGCTTCAAAAAGTGAAACCAAAGGTTGGTGGGTCTATTTTAAATATAGTGGATCAGATGAAGAATTAAAATATAATAATTATAATGTGGGATTATCTTTTCATTCTAGGGTAAAAGGATATGCTCATCTAAGAGCTTTCAGCTCTCAAATTGTCTCCAAAGCCAGTTGATAAAGAAGGTGTTGTCTTAACTAATTCAGATCAGCCAATTAAATAGTCAGTGAATAAGATTAAAATGTGGAAAAAAATAAGTTAAAATTGAATAATACTCCTCCTTTCTACCTTTATTTGATAGTATGTGATACTTTGGTTCATAACTGTATGGTTGATAGTGGATCTAGTATTATAGTTATGCTTAAGTAGATTACAGACAAGCTCGGCCTTGTTTATGAGCCAAATACTAAGGGGATATTGCAATTGTATGGGTCACCAATAAATATGGTAGGAATCATAAAATTTGTAAAATTTACATTACATGCTTGTCCCAATGTGACTATTCAGTAGGATGTTGTTATGGTAGACTTTCCTCTTTACTTTGTTATGTGCCTTTCAAGTGACTTCACCTCAAATATTGGGGGATACTTATTAGTTGATTATAATTATTTTATGTTTTTAACTAGGTATGGTACCAAGGTAATGATTCATTTTGAACCTATTTCACATTTCCATATAGAGCCATATATGCTAAGTGTTGTGAACACTAACTATATCATCTCGAATGATGTACTAGAAACTCGTGGAGTTGAAAAATAATCACCTTTCGATGGAGTTACAATTTTTTTGTATAGATTATTTGTATTCTAATTTTCATGATCATGATCCTTATAAGCTAATTGAATAATAATTACTTGGTGTGTATTGCCTTCATGAGAATGATGCACCAATTTGAGCCATGGTTAAGTATGATGAGTCTAGTGAAGGTTTGTGGTAATTATACTTTGATGGATCAAGGAGTAAAATTTGTATCAAGGCTGGAGTTATATTTGTTTCTCAAACAAATCAAAGATATTTATTTTTTATTAATTACTAGTTTGGTTGTTCAAATAATGTTACAAAGTATGAGGCACTAGTTCACAGTTTGTAGTGGGTTAGGAAGATGAAAATCAACACATTACAAGCTTTTGGTGACAGTGAACTTATAGTTCACCAAGTAATATGTTTGAATATATTCAAAAACTTATTTATTAAATCTTATAAGTATAGAATATGGGACTTAATTGAATATTTTCAAGTGTTTAACATTTAAGCAATACTAAGAGGTGAAAATAAACACATAGATAAGTTGGCTACCATTAAGACACAATTTAGTATCCCAACTAATAGAAAACGTGGAAAAATTTGGTTACACATAAAGGTGGTTGTAAGGCATTCTATTCTAGATAATCATGAGAATTGGCAAGTGTTCAAAGATGACAATCAAATTGTGAGATTCTTGCAAGAAGAGGTCCACTTTTCATCAAGAAACTAATCAAAGTACTTGAATTAGTTTGGTAATTATATTGTAAAACTTAAAATAAATAAGTTACCCAAGGTATTGGTCACACGTGAGAACATTTTCAATGGTAATGATGAGTTAAGGAAGGAAAATTCATCCTTGTCAACAAAAGAAGATCACTATGCCAATGTAGAGATTACCATTGGTAATAATTTGAAGTTGGGTAAGGTATGTACTCCTTCACAAAAAGAATATTTAAGCTAGTTATGAACAAGTTTTTTTGATGTATTTGCATGGAAATATAGTGATCTCAAGGGATTTGACCCAAGTCTAGCTCAACATACCATTGAGTTAGAGGCTAAAACTAAACTAGTGAGACAAAGATAAAGGCCCATTAATATTAAGATTGAGCTTTTGATGATAGCTAAGCTTGAAAATTTCATAGAGTTAGCTATTATATTTTAAATCAATCACTCAAATTGGGAATCAAATCTTGTTCTGGTACATAAGAATAATGGTGAGATTGGATTGTCTGTTGACTTCCATGATTTGAATAGGCCTTCACTTAAAGATCACTATCCATGGCCATCAATGGAACACATTTTATAGTTGGTTCTAGGTTTATAGAGGTTTTCTTTGTTATATTGATATAGTGGCTACAATTATATTTTGTTCAAGGAAGAAGACTAATTTAAGATATCCTTCACAACCAAGTGGGGCACATTTTCATATAAAAAGATGCCCTTCGGTTTATCTAATGCTAGAGAAACATTTTAGAAAGCCATAGATATGGAATTCCAAGGCCTTCTTAACAATTTTTTACTTTTTTATTTGGATGATATAATAGTTTTTTCAAAGAGTTCAAGTGATCACATGGTTCATCTCAAGCAAGTGTTCAAAAGGTGTAGGTAATTTAGGGTATCTCTAAATCCCAAAAAGTGTGTCCTTGCAGTTCATGAAGGTAGGCTCATTGGACATGTGGTTTTAAAATATGGTGTAAGCATATATTATGAAAGGTTAGACTCCATTCTTTCAATCTCCTTACCTAAGCACAAAAGGCTTTGCAAAGCTTATTAGGGAAAATCAATTTCATAAGGAAATATATCTCAAATTTTGCCATTTTAGCTAAACCATTTATAGCCATCTTAAAGAAGAATAAGAGCTTTAGCTGGTCCAAAGAAGGAATAAAGAGTTTTGAAGATATAAAGAAGGCCATATCTAGTGCTCCTACACTTATAAATATAGATTTCATAAAATATTTCATTTTGTGCATATATGCTAACATAGACACTATTTCAAGCATTCTTATGCAAAAAAATCATGAGGCTTTAGAGAATCCAATAGCCTTATTTAGTCAAGGTTTGGAAGAGTATGAAAAAATGTATTATTTTGTTGGAAAACATGTACTTTTAGCTATAAGGTCTCTTAAAAAATTTAGATACTTGTTGTCTAACAATAAAAGACACCTAATTGTTTCTCATTTGAACATCAAGGAGTTCGTTTTGAACAAAGATATAAATGAGAAGAGGGATGGTTGGATAACCAAGGTAATGGAGTATGATGTGTAAATTAAGGTCATAAAGCTCATTAGAGGCAAAGGACTTTGTGATTATTTAGATCAAGACTTGAAAGAGACTAATGAGGTTGTTTTCGTGTCAAATAATGAAGAGGTTCAACTAGTCATACCTCAACTTCCAGCTAGTTTCATGACTTGGTAATCTATCTCCAAGATGATATTCATCCCTCTCATCTACGTGCCTTAAAGAGAATATTTTTTAGGTTTCAATCAATTCCATTTTTACTTATTGATGGATTTTTATTCAAGAAAAATATCGATGGTATGTTACTAATGTGTGTTGAGCCAAGCCAAACTTAGAGATTGCTTGAAGAATTTCATGATGGATATGGTAGAGGAAATTTTTCTATAAGAACTACTACCCTTAATATCATGAGAGCTAGGTAATATTGGCCTACTATATTTGATGATTGACATGCATGGGTTAACAAGTGCAAATAGTGTGTTATGTTTGTAGGAAAAATGAAACTTGCAGCCTTACCTCTTTAACCAATTGTAGTGGATCAGCCCTTTGTCCAATGGGGATTGGAATTTATTGGTTTCATAATTCCTTTAATTTTAGACCATAAATGGATTATAACTACTATAGATTACTTCACATATTGGATATAAGCAGTGGCATTGAAACAAGAAAATGAAACCAATGTTATAGATTTCTATGAATGTTTGCTTACTAGATTCAGAGTTCCTTCAACTATTATTTATGATAATACAATGGCTTTTGTGGGAGCTAAGATCAACCAATGGGATGTCCAACATGGGATTTATCTTAACACTTCAACAAACTATTATCCACAAGGTAATGGCCTTGTTGAATCTATGAATAAGAACCTATTAAGGATCACAAGGACTATTGAAGATAATCAGAGGTCAAGGCATCTCAAATTGAAGTTAGCTCTATGGGTTGATAGGATCACTTATAAAATATCAATTACCAACTCTCCATACAAGCTGGTATATGGTAAGGAAGCAAGGTTACCCATTTCTCTTGAGTTTCTTACTTTAAAACTAATACATCAACTTGAGTTGTTGGATAATGAGCCTATGGAGATCAGGTATGCTCAGGTTATGGAGTTGGGAGAATTAATAAATTATTCCTTGCTATCCATGGAAATTTATCAAGCACAAGTGAAGAGAGATTTTGACAAAGGACCTTCTTCACAAAGTTTTAAATAAAGAGATTTAGTCCTCAAATGGGATGATTATAGAGCTAAACCAAGAAGGCACACAAAGTTTGAATCCCTTGGGAGTGGTCCATACATAATCTCCAATTGTAAATCCCATAATTCCTTCTAACTTGTAAGGATGGATGGTGAGGAGATTCTAATCCCAGTTAATGGGATACATTCAAAACATTACTATTGAAGAGATAAGTTCCTTGTACATAGTTTTTTTATTATCCTCTAAGTGATGTTCAAGCATATTAGTTGTTTTTGTTTTGTCCTAAATAAGATCTTTGTTTACACTTTTGATTTGTTTAGTTAGTTTTCCCTGCTTTGTGTGTTTCCCTTATTGTTTGGGAGGATGAAAGTTGTTTTTACAGTCATAAATCAAATTCATCATTACTTTGTGAGTCCAAATGTCATGTATATGGTCTAGTTCTCAAGCATACCAGTCATGCTTCCTAGTTAAGTCACTAAAATATGGATAATCTTGACCATGTAGGCCAAATTATCACCCCTACCATTTGAAACTTTGCATATCATGACAGTTTGTCTTTTGAGTCAGTTATTGGTCCTAAAAAGTCCTTGAAATAATCCATGATTAACATGACTTTTTGAGGCATTCACTTTGGTTTTCAGAGGATTATTTTGTGATAAAAGCATCATGGAGGCTTCTTTGGGTCCTTAAAGGGTCATGTTTAGGAAGTTTGAAGGGTTCTCTGCTTTGCAAAAGGTTCATCTTCAAGAAACCTTTAAAAAAGGAATTCTTCTAGAAAAAGGGACTTTTCAAAAAGTTTGAGGCATTCTTTTGGAAAAGGGAATATTTAAAAATTCTGAAGGGTTTTTTGCAAAAAGTCTGAGGGTCCATTTCAAAAAGTCCAAAGGGTTCTTTGCAAAATTTTGAAGGGTTATTTATAATAAGTTTGAAGGGTACTTTCCTTTTGGAAAAGATATTTTCAAAGGTTTTTGAAAGAGCATTTCAAGAAATTCTGAAGGGTCCATTGCAAAACCTTTGAAGGGAACTTACCAAGAAATGGGGTCATTTTCAAGAAAGTTGAAGGGTGTTTTCCTTTCCAAAAGGGCATTTCAAGTAGAAAAAGGGGCACTTTTCAAAAATTCAAAGTTCCATTCTTGAATAAAAGTTTGAAGGAATTATTCAATTCCAAAAGGTCTGAATGAATTATTTCAAGAAAATTATCCATTTTAAAAACCCAAAGACATAATTTCCTTTGGACTTTTTGTCTGAAGGAATTGTTCAAGGAAAATAAGATAAATAATTTATTTCAAGAGAGATGTCCAAATGAATTCATTCAAGTCAAAAATGTCGAAGCAATAATCTGTGAATAAATTATCTAAAAGAAAATTCCATTTTCAAAATTCCAAAGAAATAAGTCCACAAAAAAGAGGAAAACAAAAGACCAAAAGGAAGTTTAAAATTCTTCCAAAGGAATAAGCTCAAAGAAAAGTCAAATTATTTTTACAAAAATCCCAAAAAAAATAGACTAAGGAAATTCTTCCAAAAGAATTGTTTGTAGGAAATGGTCAAAGAGAAAAAATCCAAAGGAATTGATGACAGTTGCATGAACGTCAACTTCAACCTCAACAAATAGCCACTGGGATTAAAATAGCAAATGATGGGCCCACAAACATCAAAGTTTGAGCCCCGATAAGTAGCCATTCACAAAGGCTGTAGCCATTCACAAAGGTCATAGCCATTCACAAAGGTCAAGTTTTTAAAGGGTTCATCAAGATTTTTATGAGCTTGACACTTGTCAAGATATCATGATCAGATATCCATGGTCATGGGAGTACAAGATTATAGTAAGGAGTACACCATGTTTTAAATGCAAGGATAAAATCATTCATATTTGGTAGAGACATGCAACTACCTTTGACATGGCTCTATTAGCTATATCAAAAGGTACTTGAATGCATGAGGGGCTTGAGGATATTTATGGTGATTTTGGATGGCTAATCTCATGATCAAAGTAGTTGTATAATTTTAATGTTGAGGAGATTGAGAATAAAAAGGAGGGATCCACAATTATTGGTAACTTCTCTCAATTCCGTACTCTAACATGAAATTCCCTCTTCTCTCTCATCCTTTATTTTATATATACAAGCTTTGAAGCCATTGTAAAGATCAATTTTTCCATGTTCAGAAAACATATGTATTTTGCCTATTTTGATGAAAAAGACAAAGTTCATATCTCCTCAAAAGCTTATGTTTTAGTGTATTTTCATGGTCTATTGGAAGATGAATGTGATAGCTAAGGCTTACTCTCATATTATCCTTTCCATTATACCTATTTATAGGTTTTAATCTCATCCTTGCAGGTTGCATAGTGTTCTTTATCATCTTATTTGTATGGTAAGTGTAAGTTCTCTCTAGTGTCTTTGACAGACCTATTAAACAATTTCCTTAGATCATGCACAAATCTGAGCCCCTATGAAAAATAATGATGCTCAAAGGTTGTCATTTTAGTATCATAATTAGATTCACGTCCTTATTTATCTTATTGGTGCATGTCAAGTAGATGAAGGTCATATTTTTGGTGTATCATCATAATAGATAGGATTTCCCTTCAAGTTTCTTTCTTACCTTTTCCCTCTTCCCTTTTCCTCAATAATTTAAGCCATAGACTAGGGATCCAAAGTGATACACCAAAGGGAGATATCCCTTATAAATTAGAGATACAATCCATTTATTAGGTCACCCATAGCCTAGGATTATTTCCATGTTTTGCCAAACTGTGAAGGTGTGAAACTACCTTCACAAGGGTGTGAACCTAATTGATAATAGGTGCCTAGATTCATGGATAAGAAAAAATAAACCTTCAATATATTTATCCACTTGCAAGGCTAAGTACATTTGATTAGATTCGTGTTTCACTTAGTTCCTATGGATGTGATAGACCTCAAATACTACAAGGTGGATTATGATGGTCCTATCCCTATCTATTTAGATAATACAATTACTATAAACATCTCAAAGAACACTATCATGCACTCAAGGACTAAACACATTCTCATTAGGTATCATTTTCTAAGAGATTAGGTAAGTGAACAAAGTGTCAAACTTGAATATGTTTCTACATAGGATCAGATTGTAAACATCTTGACCAAACCACTTCCAAAGGTAACTTTTAAACACCTAAGATAGGAATTGGATTAAATTCTTACCCCTATAAATCATTGAAAAAGTCAAGTACTTAGGGGAAATAATCATGCTCATTAGCTCTAGTAATAAGTGAGTTTTTCCATGAAAGTATGCATGGAGATAGGGGGATCATGTTTGTGTTATGTCTCATAATCTCATAAGTCCCATGTGTTAACTATTTATATTACAAGGAATATGATCCAAGGAGTTACAGACATCAATTTTTCATTTATGTCAAATAGGGATAAATCCCATTATAGGGAGATGAGAATGATTAAAATATAGTATGTTTTTCCATTAATGACAAAGGGGGAGATTGTTGAGGATTGTTCATGTTGTTAAAGTTTGGAATTCATGTTATCATTGATGTTAATGGTTCTTAAGAAAGGTGTTCATAATGTCATTATTATTATTTTTTTTTGATAGCATAATTAAGAGGTATGACATATGATCAAGGTATAATATAATAAAGAAGTGTTTCAAGGTCAGTTGTCAAATTTTAAGAGCTTGAGAAGCCTTGTCATGACACTAGTCAGTGCATAAAGAAACCTTATAAGAAGGTGTGAAATTAGTGGCCTAGTGAGATGAATTCATAGAGGTATAAGTGGATGTATGAGGTTTTTTTATCATGCATATGAGTCATTGGATCATTCATAATAATCTTAGAGTTAGCCTATATGGGTAGGACCTACATACCCAATATACAACTAAAGTAGTTTTAGACCCTATCTGACCCAATAAGGTGGCATAGGGAATTTTCATTGTATATAAAAAATTTATGGTAGTGGTTGAGAATGGTAATAGGTTTTATGTCATGTATATGAGGTGTTTACATCTTGGACAGTGGCTAGAAGGTCAATTTCAAGGCCTAATATGACTTACAAATTAAGGCCTAAAGAATAAAGAGAGAAATGGTGACCAGATGGGGTATCAAGATCAATTTCCAAGGCAAGAATGGGAATGTGAGAAATTTTAGTGGTTTTATAGGTTATCCTAGGTGTTTTTACCAAGTCTGAGGTCAAATTTGGGAATAAAAGCCATGAAAAGTAGGTTTTGAGGTTTCTCAAGTGTACAAAATGGAGGGTTCAACCCAAGAAGGAATTTCAATTATTCATTATAACATGTAATCTCTAAATGGGAAGATAATATATTGAGGATATATGGGTAAGTTTCCTATATAATATCTCTAGGAATTAATTTTTTTAATGAGAGGCAATCCTTTATGAATAATTGTTAACACTAGAAATATTATTAACCCTCTCCAAAACCCTAACAATAACTTGATGTGAAAGATATCATAATAAAGTTGTCATAATGGTTTGGTATGGATATTTAAGTTATTATATCATGTATCCAACTCTCCCAGACACATATATGTGTGATTTATTTGTCAGGTGAGTGAGTGGACCTATAAAAAAGGCTTATTTTTTAGAGATTTACTATAGTAGTCAAAGTTGACCAAGTCAAAGTTTATAAATGGATGAAGGTTTAATCTTGAGACTTTTATTTTATTTCCATGATGATTTATTATTATTTTATATCCCTCATTGTTTCTAAATTATTCATATAATTTGACCAGTTGCTAACAAGCCTAATGATACAAATAGTGAGAAACCCAAGCAAAAGTGAGAAGATGATTAGAGATGTGTCATCATGGATTAGGGATGAATAAAAGTATATGAATAAGTTTATAAATAAATTTAATAAATTTTAATATTGTATATAATATGTTGATATAATTGTATATATAAAAAATTTGCTCTCAAGTTGACTTATCTAGCTTGGTGAGGTCCATGTACAGTGAGGTCATGAGATTCATATAAAAGACAAATATTGCCATTAGATATTATGATAATTTTATTTGAATTTTTTATAAAAATGTTTTAATATCATTTTAATTCATTGGAATTTATTGAGTGTGTTCCTTCAAGTGTCATAAGTTCATGTTTCCATGATTGTGTTTTAAGGCTAGTTGATTGTTCTAAATGGGCTACTTGTAGAGAAGAGTTTGAGTCATTTTTCCCTAAGTTGTGGAATTTAAAGACCATGATGATGAATATTAGGTAATTTATATTATATATATGTTATTTTTTTCCATGATTGTTTTTAAAAATTATGTTTATGCTTTAGTTGTTCAAGATAAACTTTCTGGGTATACACAATCCTAATTGTGAATAGTATTAATGGCATGCTTTAAGTGGTGATTGGAGTTAAAAGGTGTCATGTACATAATATGAGATTATTAATGAACTATGTTAGTGGAATATGATATGTTCCTATTATGTGATCATTTTAAAAATTTTCCAAAGAGTTTGAAGGGTAATGCATGTTAATGAAGGCCTAATTGAATTAGGTCTCCTTAAAGCCTAAAAGGGGTTTTTGGTCTTATATAATATGACCAACATATTTTAATGTTTGTTTCATATTTTTTGTATTTCATAAGGATTATTTTATTTAAAATATAATTGTTAAAGTTTGTGTGTTTGAACAAGAGTTGTATGAGCATGAGTCTAGTATAAGAATAAGGCCTAATAAGCCTAATTGTCTAGTTAGAGATTGAGAGAGTTGAATAAAATGAGATAAAAATTTGAATAAATGAATGGGTTATTATATAAAATTATCATGATGTAGACAAAATATCATGAATATTTTAATGGGGTTTTTTTAGATGATTATCAAGGTCGTATGACCTAACCAATTCAAGAAGAGGGATAATTAAGTGAAGAAGGCTAGAGACTAGTTTGAGAAGGATAGAAGTGTGTGAAGAAATAAAGAAGGATATCATCATATATTATATGAGAAATAAATTATTATAAATTTTATCAAATTTTTTAGGTATCTAATTTTGTGTTGAATCATCTAGGTGGTTTGTACCTCATTGCAAGTGGGTGCTTTTTAAAGCCTAGTCAAGTTGGTGCTTGGCTAGTTGGGGTTGTTGCTCCAAGTGAAGTTGGTGCTTCACTAAATATTGGTGTTCATGTTATATTACTATATTATATTTTAATCATCAGTGTTTTTTATTCCCCTTGATGTTTTACCACTCAAATAAGTGTTATATGTGTTATGATCTTGTCTCATGCTCATGGATCTTAATGTGTTGCTAGTTTACTACATGGTTTTGATAGTTCATGAATGATATAGTAAAGTTGTAAATTTTTTTGAAGACTAATTAACCCCCTCTAGTAATTGTGATTATAATAAACCTAGTTATATGTTCAATCCAAGGGATAACAATAATGAGGTGAAGACTATAGTCAATGTAGTGTCATAACTTATGAACCAATTACTATTGATAGCTTCCTTAAAGAGGTATTTTTAAAAATTACTATCACATCCTCATGTACTTATAAGTAATTTTATAGAGTGTAACCTTATCACGCTAATTTATCCATAATATAATAATAACTATACCAAGGAACTATGATAACAATGCATATTATTAGTATCATCCAAATTTACGGTATTCCAAATAAAATGTTTCAAGCTAAGACACAAGATGAAAGATATAATTGATGAAAACATTTTTTTATTTGGGAAATACTATATAGGAGTATTGAACATAACTTAAAATAAATAAAAAATTAAATATTTTTAGTGCCTTTCCATAAACATGAGTTAATATAAACAAAGGGCAATCCAAAGGTATACCATGCATATAACATGCATCCTCCACTAAAGACATACGATCATCCACAAGATATT